>BGPR01005236.1:49212-60833 GCA_013235015.1 Araneus ventricosus | reverse complement strand
AAATAAGTATGAGAAATCTTAATATTCTTGATACAAATAAATATGAGGAATCTTAATATTCTTGATACAAATAAGTACGAGAAATGTAAGGGAACAGGAAATGTGCCTCAGTGAGGGAGAATTTCACTCCTTAATTGATCATACCAACGCTTAATGGAGTTCTTACTGGGAGACCGACAATTTCCATACTCTTACCGAATAATTCTCTGAAATGTTACAATTTATTTGCTTTCGGGGAACCAGAGACGTGCCTTCTGCTGCATTGTAGACATTTTGACACTTGCGTTGGATTGCGCAGATTTAGCAGTAAGCGCTTTACGTATCTGAAAAAAAACTTTTTGAGTTACTCTCTCATTTTAAAAATAACGAAGTTTCTCAATTATAAGGTTTTTATTATTAATTTTTGAAAAGGGTTGAATAATTTATCCCACTCTGCACATTAAAGACTAAAATTTAAAAAAAAACAATCAAAGTATAAAAGTATTTTTAAAATAAATTTTTATTAGTGTATTCGAATACAGAAAATAATATTTTTTATAAAAAAATATGGAAGTAAAACAAAGTTGTAAAAATCGTGAAGTCTGAGAACATTACTATGAAAAAATTAAGTAAAAATTAAAAAATAATCTAATTAACATTACTATAAGAAAATTCCTAAACATTCATTAAAAATTATAAAATTGATATCTTATAAATGTGCTTTTGCTTGCGATTTTGCTTGTTTTTAATATTTTGAAAGAAAAGGAGATTATTTTCTCTATTTTAGAACACTATAAAAGTATATTTTTAAATCTTTATTACTTTTTATCATTCTTATTAAGTTTTAAATCTGTTTCTTAGCAGAATTTTCTCCAACGTTCATTCTAATCCCTACAATAGAGTGTTATAACATGGGATTGTCAATTTATGAGTTAATATATTTCAGTTATAAGATTTTCATTAAAATAAAATGCATTTAAAAATGCCTGTTTTCATGCAAAGAGAAAGATCATTAAAATATGCGATCATTTTGTTTAAGAAATTCAAGACAGCATTCGCTTGAATAATACTCCGATGGAGAATTAATCTGACTAATTCAAAAAACGATATTAATTGATTGAGCGAGGCGAGGTCTACGTTTTAACTCCAGCATTTTGCATTGGTCTGTCTGTAAGTTTGTTACGCAATTACGACCAAATGTTTTGTTCGATTTCCTTCAAATTTGGCAGAAATATTTCCTGAAGCGATAGAAAACGGTGTACATATTTTTCTATTTATTTTAATTCCATAATAAAATAGTTATTTTAATTATATATAATTATTATTATCATCAATTTAATTGGTAATAAATGAGTGAGTGGCAACATTAAGATTATGTCATCAGAGTTGTAAATAAACACAGAGTTCTCTTATAGCTTTGTATCGTTAATTCCGCTAAATAAGTGTTATCTATTTTTATAATCTTTGGCTATCTTTTAGTTCTAAATTTATATTTAAACTCATCCACCATCTAAATATTATCTTTTACATCTTATGAGCCGCAGTCTACAATTTTAAGAACTTTCAAAATTCGATTGTAATTGTTAAGCCTAAATGAAATTATCAGACGCTTCTCGCCAAGAAAATTTCACCTGACTTATAAATCGTCTGATCTGCAACATAACGACAGCTTTTAGCTTATATAAATATTTTTGTCGAATTGTAATATTTATAGCCAAGTTATTTTGTATTCCATCTTTTTATTTATAACGAAGTGAGTTGGGAAAAATATTTTAATTTGATGCCTATTTAATAGTGAAATTTTCTCGATGATTTTTTTAAATAGCTTATTTAAGGGTTGAATTTTTCTCTGTGACTCTTTGGTGCCATCTTTCTCAAAATTTTTCGATATCCCGCTTAAAGATAAACGAAGTCTAAGAGCTAGAGATGTTTTGCTAATTCAGCTGATTGCGAACCATTTTATCCATAATGACTCGAAATTCGAACCTTAAGAATTGAGTTAAACATTTGCTCACCAGTGTATCTTCTTGAGAGTCAAATTATGATGTCCGGTATCCATACAAACGATGATGTCTTCACAATGATTATCATTTTCTAAGCTTTTAAAAAATGCAATGAAGAAAAAATCTTTGATTTTTTAATATTTTTTTGGCGGGGGGGGGGCAGGGTCTGCTGTTCACAGAACTACTGGAAATATGTCTACTAGTTTTTTTTTGCGTATTAGAGTTTTTAACTTTATATTACTACTTTCCATGAAGAAACTAGAGTTTATTATTTCCAACCTGACATAAGCCACTTTTATTCTGACACCCTGAAAATGATATTCGCATTTACTCACAAGTTTATGACGTCTTCCTAGTCTTGTTTACATCCAGAACTGAAAACAGCTGTCTATTCATAGCTGTTTACAGTCAGTTTGGACTCACAATTTTTATTTTCAGTTGTTATGGAATAGATATGATGAAGTATCAAATCTTTATGTAAATGATTTTTATACTTTGGTTTACGCTTTGTCATGGATCGTTGAAGTCATCTCTTCCTGAAGAGGTTTTTCTTTGCTGAAACTTGAAGTTTTAAAATGGCGCAGAAAATTTTTATTCGAGAATTTCCTTTCCTTTTGAAAGAGATGTTTTGTACTCATTGCATTTATGCCAAGATTTTAAGATCCTCTTAATACAATTATGTATTATTCATTTCAGATACAGTATACAATGAAATAATTTGAAAAATGCACTGTCATAAATCGCTTTTAGGTTCTTGAAAGGAATGTCATTTTATGGAACGCATTGAATAACAGATAGAATTTGAAAGAGATGGTTTAAATTATGCAGAATCACTACTTACTTTATAATTCAGTGAATTCAACTTGATATTGCTCATAAATGAAATTTAGTGTTTTTAATTTTCTTTAATTTATTATTTTTTAACCGAATGAAACAATATTTTGGACCCTTTTAGACAAGAACAGTTTTTAAATTGTATCTCGAGAGAGTAGTTATTTTCTCAAAATATTGATCGTAACAATTATATTAATCTATTCTAGATAATTTCTCACTTTTGTTTATATATGTTATAGTCAATGTGATAAATCGGTTTTTATGCATAATAACCGGATCTGTAAACGGTTATTTTGCATAATAACAGGATTTTTATGCGGTTATTTTGCATAATTACCGCGATTATTATGTACCGATTATTCACATTGATCTTAATATTTAATATATGCATATAAGTTAAGCAATGTTATCTTAATTTACATAAATTTCTGGTGAGTTTGATAAATATTCTGTAGATTATTTTTCATTTAATCATTAAATGTTAGATTTCTGGTGAGTTTGATAAATATTCTGTAGATTATTTTTCATTTAATCATTAAATGTAGATTTCTGGTGAATTTGATAAATATTCTGTAGATTATTTTTCATTTAATCATTAAATGTTAGTCTGTTATAGCACTCTCCGTTCAGCCATAAAAAATCTACAGATTATGTAATATGGGAAATATTTCAGTTTAGTTTAAATTAAAGATTGAAGAAATATCCTGAAATTTGAAAGTGCTTCTAAATTATTTGGTTTGAAATAACATTAAAAATCCAAAGCGTATATTCTTTCTAAATGTTAGTAACAAGTATGACATTTTATCTTGAATTTATAACGAATTTATAAGCGTAATTTCCTGTTTAGCTCAAAAAATTTTTTTTTCGTTAGTGGCACAAACATTTGGTTTCTTAAACACGATCTGTACAATTTTGAACTTTTATAACTTAGTTTTAGTCTCAAGATAAAATTTTCCGATTGAGAGTTACATTAAAATATAATAAGAGGGTAAGTCCTTTAGAGAGTCACAAAAGATAAGAAAAAATAATTTACCATGATAATCACTTGGAAACAATTTTATTTTTCAACATAATCTCCACCAATGTTGATGCACTTATCACATCGTTTTATCAGCGCCCAATTCCAGCTGCATAAAATTCTTTGGGTTACTGTCTCATCCACAGTAGGACTTCGTATTGAACGTAGTCATCATGCCATCGTCATCATCAGATGAAAAACGTTTGGGGATAAATCTGGGCTGTAAGGTGGATGCTGTAGCACTGACCAACCAGACTTCGCCCCCAGCGATTTTTATCTGTTTTGTCTACTGAAACAACATCTTGGAGGCAAACACCCTGCAGATGATGACGGCGTTCACCTCGAAATCCTACTGTGGATGAGACAGCAACCCAAAAAATTTTATGCAGCTGGAATTGGGGCGCTGATAAAACGATGTGATAAGTGCATCAACATTGGTGGAGATTATGTTGAAAAATAAAATTGTTTCCGAGTGATTATCATGGTAAATTATTTTTTCTTATCTTTTGTGACTTACTTAATGACTTACCCTCGTAGAATCAGTCACCATATTTAGCAATTTCTTTTTACCTTGTGCCGCAAGGCAATCGTGTCTCAAGTTTTCCGTACGGTATTGTAGGCCACACTATTAAAGTGCTAAATATAAATAAGAAACAAACATCGCGCGAGATTTTGTGTGGAAAAGTTTATTAAATTATCTCGTGCAGTGGCGGCTCGTCCATTAGGGCTGTAGAGTTGCAGCACCCCCTGAAATTATTTATTAAACATGTATATTTCGTTTTTAATCTTGTTTACTTACTTTTCCACTCTCAAAGTTCAACGAAAATTCCAAAAAAAATTAATATTTAAATTGAAAAGAGGCATAAAATGGATCCGAACGAAGAGAAACGCAGGTCTGAGCTGAAAAATAATCTGGCCCCCCCCCCCCCTCGAAATCCGTTCACTGAGCAGACAATCCGGAGTGCAAAAGCAGCTCTTTATACCTTTAAATTGGACAGGCTATGGACTGAAAGTCAATGCAGCTCTTGCTGGCACGGAGCCAACTGAACGAAAAAAAGATGCAATTTTTAATATATTTTTCTTTTTTTTACTCACTCTCACACAAGTTGCAATCTCATTAGCTGCTTATGAGTTTCGGTTCTTGGTGCGACGACAGATACAAACAAATAATACTATTCTAAAACTTTCAGATTTTTAGAGTATTTCAGTGAAAAATGTATTTAATATGCTTCAACTTAAAAATAAATTTTCTGCACATGATTTATTTGATATGCATTTTTGAAAGAGTGTTATCGAGTGAACTGGGTAACTAGGGAAGTGTATAAGTGGAGCTCCGATTATAATTATTTTTTTTTCGTCAGAGGATTTGTCACATCAACATTCACTTTGATTTTCGTTAATAAAACTAATAGAAAATGTCGGGTGCTGGTTATTTACTTTGTTTGAAAAGCAGGAAATTTCACATCTGGATTTAGAAATTTAAAAAAAAAATGTTTTACTTAGGGATAAAATAGCTTTTAAAATTGCAGTCTCTTGATAAACATTTTTTGCAGCCCTCTTCGTTTCTGAGCTCTCGAGTCGCCACTCTCCGTGGGGTTGCAGACTTAAATGAAAATTGATAAGATATGAAACACAATTCCTAGAAATATCCATCTCTTTCAGAAATAATTGATTTTGGAATACTGAGGGAATCTCAATAAAACATGTTGAAGCACAACCACACATTTTGACTCAAACTCTTCAAATCAAACACCACCTACTCTGTCTCAATTCCGAGATATTCCGAATATAAATATCGAGGACTAAATATTCATTTTACTCTCTGGTGGATTCGATCAATTCACTGCATCTTCATTTCTTGGGTATTTTACTTGAGTTTCAAATTATTGGAAGTAGGGCCATCATCATTTTCAATGATGATGGCCCAACTTCGCCTCCAGGTAGTTTTCCCGCTCCCAGTGTAGAAGTAATTTTTTAAGAATTATACAGTGTAGAAGTAATTTTTTAAGAATTATATTAAGCACTATACAAAAGGTAAGAGCATTTTCTTTCATTGTTGTAGTTGTTGTTATAACTACTTGAAAAATATCTGGCCACAATAAAAATGCTCGTTCACTTGGTTAATCCTATTTTCTGTAAAGCATGCCAAAAGGTTTTGAATTTTAGAAGCTGAAAAATTTATGATATTCAACAGCAAGCTACAGATAGTGTTGCATTTGTTGGCCTATGAAATTTGGCGTTTTTCAACCGAAGAAAGTAATCTATTATTTAAAAGTAAATGTATTAGTATTTGTATCGTTTGGTAATAGTTTTTAGAAGTCTTTTTTCAGGAAGTAAATGAAAAGCTATAGATAAAAATGATATAAAAAAGCAAACAAAAAAGTTTTTTTCTAAATAATCTAAAAATTAATCCACAAAGAAATAAGACGCTAAATAAGATCGTATATCAAATTATATCCAGAAGTATGTTTAAGAATCAGAAATATTTTAATTCGTCATTCCTTTAATTGTAATCTTCCAAAGAGGAATGAAAAAAGTGAATATTTACTTCTGGGCCTCAAAAACATATTTACTTACACACCATTACGATGGCTTTTCAGATTGGAATGCAAATTCTCTCCAATAGACCATACCACCAAATGTCCAATAGGGATGGCGCATACAAATCACCAATTATGTCACAACCTGAGAAAATGATGAAGGGTCAAGTATCCTTAAATTCCCCTAAATAGGGAAATTTTAAAAATACATTGAAATTGTTGTAAAAATCCTACAGTTCCTCTTATCTCTTAAGGCAAACTAAAGTAAAATGTAGAGGGAATGGAATCATCAATTTCATCAATCAGAAAAGCATGATGCAAGTATATATATAGAGGATGATGCAAGTATATTTTACTCCAAGGGATTTTCAAAAGTTTAGAAATTCAACATAAATAAGTTGAACGAAATGCAGGACTGAAGAATATCTGGTTACATTCTTACCGAGAATAAAATATATGCTGTAAAATGTTTTCTTTTCCAAAACCATTACATTCCCTTTTTCAGATAGATTTCATCATTGACAGGATTTGTTGTTCAAAGATTTATTCATTTGCTCAGCGAGATGTATTCTTTCTTTTATTTTTCTCAGGCTATGCAAATTAAAAGCAAGCTATATTTCTTCCTTCTAAGTTTCAGCTCATTTACGTTTGAAACAAGGCTCTAAAAGCGCTGTTAGGGATAGAAATGAAGATGTGTCCTAGTTAATCTTATTATCGTATTTTTACATTAGTCGGTTAAAAAGAAGGGAAAGAAAAATTGTTTAAAAATGATACAAGATAAACTGTGAAAGAGTCACCTATTATTTGAAAATCTTTAAAACCCCAGTAGCCAGTCACAGGAAACAACTGAAGCAGAGTTTAATCAAAACAAATTTAATTAGTTTACAATGCTTACAAAGGATGTTCGCCCATTTTTTAGACTATTTCGTTTCTCTGTAAGAAAAATTAGTTTGCTTGGAAAAATTTATTTTCACAACAATTCCATTTTTGAAGATATAAGCTATCATCTCCTACATAATTTTTTTTTACACGCAAAATGACGCTTTTAAAGAAGCGATGGATGGAAGGCTACGTTTTTACTCATTCAGAAGAAAGTTGATCTTATTCAATTTTTTAAAGACGCTGTGAAATACATGGTTTTTCGATATTTAAAGTTACAATACATAATATTGTTAATAAGAAAGGAAACAATCTCCAAAGTTTGGCTTCAAGTGGAAAAATTGTTCCAAATACACATCCAAAGAAAAACGCAGTTGTTCGAATAATACAATGGTGACGTCTTTAATGTTAAAAGAACATACTCTAATTCAAATGTTTGTTGCAACAAAGTCATTAAACTGCTCAGTATCAACTGTTAACAAATTATTAACACAGAATTGAATCTCAAAAAGGCCAAAAAATACAAGGTTCATCGTCTTTCTTCACGTCATATCGCTGAACGCAGAACGCTCTGCAGATTTCTTTATGGAAAGCATTTATCCCGAGAAAAATGGGAAATGTTGTAAAAATAGATTAATCTCGGGTCTACTTAAATGAATGCAAGAATAAGATATCAATTTAGTATCATCAAACAGGAAGAAGAATCGTAAAACTTGCTTTAAAGAATCTAAAGGAAGTTTTTAAAGGGATTTATGATTGTTGATGCTTTTTCATATAATGGCAAAATAAAAATAAAGAGACTGGAAAAAAATGTTAAAACAACTCCATATACTGTCAAGAGCATATTTTATCCACAATCTTCAAATATGAAATACTATCTCTTTACCCACAATGCCATCAATCAGTTGAACTGCATCAGAAGAAAGCAAGTAGCCGCAAATCACAATCCACTGTTAATTTACTGGGAAAATAGAGCAAGAAATGGGTATTTAGACTGGTATTCCTGGTGAAGAGTTCTGTATCATCCATGAGTTTTTGTGATTTTGGACTTTAAAAAAGCGCAATATCCAAGCGTCGACCTGCAAATCTTTGTGGGCTTTGGAAAGCTGTTCAAGAGGAATGCGATAAAATACCTCTTCTGCTACCACACATATCATTATTGTCATGGAAGTTAAGATTTAGAAAGGTTGTTAATAATACGGGCTATCAAATTGAACATTTGAAACAAAAAGATATTATGTTAAATAGTTCTGTAAATACTATTAAAATCGTCTAAAAAATATGCGATCATCCTCTGTGTTACACGATTTTTTATAGCATCTGAGTATAAAATACTAACGATAAATAATTTTGTTAAAGAAGAGTATTATTATGTGATTTATTTATCTCCGAAATTGAAAAAAAAATTTGTTTAATTTTTGTAGGTAGTAAGAAAAAATTTCATTATAGATAAGGTCGATTAAACAGTGATAAAATGAAACTTCTTCTTTAAACTTTGAATTTGAAAATCGACCAAGCCATTTAAATGGAAAAGCAATTTTAAGAAAATATTTTATAAAACTTAATTAAAGAATTATGAGAAGTTGTTAGACATAGAGACATGAGGATTGCAATATGGATTGACATATACTTTTGGAGCTTGAAAAAATGAAATTCATTACATCTAAATATAGAAAAATTCACAGTTTTGATGAATTTCTAATAACTTCAGCATATCGCGAATTTTCATTCTTAAAGGATTAAAAGTATCCGACGATCTCCAATTTAATAAAATAGAAACGGATTTATTTTATAGCATACAAGTAACAATAACAGAAAACGGGTCTATTTTATAGTATACAAGTAACAATGATAGAAAACAAATCTATTTTATAGTATACAAGTAACAATGATAGAAAACGGATGCCAAAAAACAGTGCCGGTTGGACATTTTGGAGAGTGAGGAATCGCGCTTTGTTGTGTTTAGTCGGTAATAATTGGACCCGTTGCATATGCATTCGTGCAACATGAACAGAATGTTCATTATAGAATATATAAACACTCCCTGGTGTCCCACTCCCTTCCCCTTCTTTTAACATAATAAAGAACACAAACATGTCTAGTGGTATATCATCGTTCAGCAGAGCAAGGCCAAAAACTACTCAACTTTATGTTTTTACTTTTAATAATAATTCTATTTTTATTTTTCTGTCCGCCATTGATGTACGATAACTGCGCATGCAAATATGGCTTCTTGAAAATAGCTTATTCACTTTTATTAATGCGTTGTAAATAAGATTAGTATTTTTATAAATCGCCTCATCATGTCAAACATATAGCAAACACCTTTATTTGGTGACCCGGACGTGATTTGAATTAGCGTTTGGTGCCAAACATTTATTATAAACTTTAAATTAAAGCTAGGAATTAAAGGGCTACATTGGCTTGAAACTCACCGACATTCATGCCATCTTAAGACCAAAAGTGTATTTGCGGAATAACATTAGTTGTCTATTCAAAAGTTACAATGAGAAGAGCAAAGCATAATTATAAGTTAAGATATAAGAAATATAAAACAAAATCGTTTAATGAAAACAGAAAAATACTGGTTGTTACACCACTATCTGGTACGAGTATATATAAAATTCTAACATTATATCTCTTTCTATGAAATTATAAATTAAATCATCTGCATTAAGATGGCGCATGGTATTTCCTTATTACGGAATCATCATTTGCTTCCCTTTCCTGTAACCATGTGTCCAATCCCAAATTATAAAGATACCTTTTTAAAATTTTATTTATATGAATTATATTATTAATTATAATATATTTATTTATAAAAATACGCTTTTTTATATAAGGATAAACTGTGAAAATATATTATTAACTCTGTGATGACAGTTTTGACGAGCAGATGGTTACCAATTAAGTGAGGAAAGCAGTTTCGTTGTTAAAGATTTAAAGCAAAATACGCCTTATTTGAATTTATAAAAACTGTTCTTGAAATTTATATACTACATTTTACTCATCGTCTTACATTTTACAGAGAGTTTTTTTTATTATTTACTCACTACTGTCGTTTCTGCATCTGTCAAACTCAAGCAACAAATTAAGACAAATATTCACATTAACACTTTCAATGTTTCTTTTTCTTCCACAGCAACTCAAAGAATGGCAGAGAAATAAATTCATTTATTTTAAACAAAAATACCTTCACTTGGAAATGCTAGATCAATATTTGTCGAAACTGTAAAATAAATTCGTGAAATGCTTCTTTAAAAATGGCGGGAATTTGTGCTGAAGCTTAATTCTCTTATTTATCTTCAATATCAATCCATTTTGATTTAAATTATGAGCAAATAATACTTCATGTGGTCGTAAAAATGTCTTACCGTGCTAGAAGTTGGAAAATATACTTCTTTTATTCATTAATATTATCTTAATAACCAAACTTTAAGAATTAACGATTCTAAAGTTCCTTTAAGATTATAGTTTAAGACTATTCTTAAAAAAATAAATGAAAATAAAAATTTATTTTTTTCTCACGACAGTTGGTAATACGTAATTTAATGATTTGTGCAAATTAATACGAAGATTCAAGAATTAATTTCATTTCTAGTCATGAAAGAGGTGAGTTTTTATTTTATTTTCTTATCTATTTCTAAAATATAATCCTATTAATTTATTAATTTCTACCCACAATAAAACAAAAGAAGCAAGCTTATTAAGATCTAGATAAGAATTTTTTAAGAAAATATTTAAAAAAATGCTCGGTTTTTAGATTAAATTTGATAAAAAAAGTGCAATTTTTATCAGCTCTTTTTCTTTCTTTTGCGTTCTCTTCATTTCTGTTAACGAAGGTAAATTTTGGTTTTAAAATTGTTTAGATACTTGACGCATTTTTATAAGGTATCCATTTACAAATAAAGTAATTTTTAATGTCTAAATGGACATAAAAAAATCTAGCTTTTTTCACTTTTTTGATTAAAAAATTTCTCAATCATGTTTAATGAAAAATAAATTAAATTTCAGCAATTATTTTTTTATTAATGTAATTTTAAACCCATTAAACATCAACATATCACTGGATTTGTATTCTGAAAAAATTATCCTATTTTTGTCTTTGAAATGCATAAATTTCAGCAAATACATATATTTTCACCTTAGGAAATGCCTCATATAATGAAATTATGATTATTAACAAAACGTAAGTACATTCTGTGGGAAATTCTATTCTCTGAAACTTTCACATAATACATCATTTAACATATTAAATTGAATTTAAGTACAGATCAAGGTTTTGGGAATTCATGTCTGTTTAAATCCTTCAAATGTAATCGAAGAGTAATGATGCTTCGTTTCCAGTTACGTATTTATGTTTTAAAT
>BGPR01005236.1:21630-44250 GCA_013235015.1 Araneus ventricosus | reverse complement strand
TGGGAATTCATGTCTGTTTAAATCCTTCAAATGTAATCGAAGAGTAAAGTTAGTTCTTGAAAAATAATTTCGATAAATTTATAAAAATATGAGAAAGTCATATATAAGCATACCACTAATAATTCAGTTAGTTTCATTTAAGCATTTTTAATTCGTAGAAATGAAAGAATAAGTATACAGGGTGATCAAATAATAAGTTGGCCTATTCAAGACATTCTGCAGATATAACTAAGAGGTGGATTGATACCAAAATTTGCGCATATACTAATCAAAGTATTAGCTCGTAAATTCTGGGGGAAAAATCTAAATTCATCTTATAGAGGACGCTTTTAAAGCTATATACAAAAAAAAATGACGAGAGGCTGCCTTTTTCAAATAGCCACTGATGTTATCAAAATATGAGAAACTCATATATAAGCATAACACTAATAATTCATTTATTTTCATTTAAGCACATTTTAATTCGTAGAAATGAAAAAAATTGTATACAGGGTGATCAAAAAATAAGTTGGCCTATTCAAGACATTCTGCAGATATAACTAATACGTGGATTGATACCAAAATTTGCGCATACACTAATCAAAGTGTGAGCCCGTCAGTTCTTGGGAAAAAAATCTAAATTCATCCTATAGAGGACACTTTTAAAGCTATATACAAAAAAATGATGGGAGGCTGTCTTTTTGAAATAGCCTCTGATTTTAAAGGTGTAGGACTACTTTACTCGCTTGACTCTTTTGTTTCTCGAAGTTTCTCGGTTTCTCTTTGTTACTCGTGATTCTCTTTTGTTTTTTGAAGCTTCTCGGATTCTCTTTGTTCTAATTACTTTTCCAAAAACAGCGTAACCTTCAGCTCTCAACCGTCGAATTTGTATGAATGCAAACAAGGAGATATTAGACAATCACTAATCGGATTTAGCGTCTGCAAATCAGGACGATCCCTGATAGATGAATCCATTAGTTCCTGATAGTAGTGAAATTCTTCTGTTGTACTGCGCTATCCTCCACGATCCACACATATTGAAGGATCTCAATCAGGAAACTCGGCGCGCAACAGAGAAAGAAACTTCTCATTTTTAATGGCCGGTGTTACATCTTTCAGAAACCACAGCCTATCGCAAATGTTACAGACATGCCCAAATTCGTTCTCTGTAAAATGTTTTACAAAGTGTTTTGTTCAATGTTCATCGATTTCCTCCCACATTCGTTTTCGAAGACACTCTACACTTCATTTGGAAGAGGCAAACCCAAACCTGAACTCATTGTGAACGATCCTGTTTATGTTGAAGCACCTCCATTCAGTTGCAAATTAGCTGCCTCTGCGGCCATTTTCTTTTGTTTCTAATTCTCATATTATCGTTTACCTCTTTCTTTTGCAAGTAAGGCCGAACGTTCCTTATTTTTCTGTTTCTTTTGTTGCTTCTCCTGCTTCAACAATTCTTTTCTTAACTTATCTATATCTCGTTTGGCATCTCGTTGGCGTTTCCTTCTTTGTAAATTTACATTTGGAGTCAATATTGCATTAAAGTAGTCGAAACAAAATTTTCAACTCAATCACGAAATCTTGCTCTCCAAAACGTGGCAAGCGAGAGCGTCAGCCAATTATACTCGCACACCTCATGCGTGTGACGCCACCAATTCATGCGTATTTTTGTCCAACTTTGCGACTCAGTAGTAGCTGAACTATAATTCCTATTTTCAATTTTTTTTGTAACTTCTGTTGTTACCCTTTATCTCTAAAAAATAATAAAATACTGAAAAACGTAATTATTTCACAGAAAACAGCAGACATATAAAAGCTATGTAATATTGTTCATTTAGCTTCCCGTTAGATAGTTGTAGCATTTGAAGTCGTTGAACATTGTGTAAAACTGTGTCATCTGTGCTCTTTGAACAGTGTGTTGAACAATGCTGTTTGTTAGGAAATTCTGCATTTTAAGCTACGAAGCTTGCATCTTTTCTAAATTGTCTCTCGTACCTTTACTCTAAGATTTGAAGCATTCTTTCCTTAAAGTTTTCACGTCATTTCTTTGAGCTAGTCACTTTACTTGACATCTATATTAGCAGCTATTTAATCGGAATTTTATGACGTTGTCTATTCGATTCCCGCAGATGATATGTAGATCTACTGATTATTAGCAGAGTGTATATACTTGTCTATACTATATCATTTAAGAGAAAGGATGTACGGCCTGTATGTCCTCTAAGCATTCTCTCCTCGGAGAGACTTCAGTGCCATGTAAGCTGTTACTGTACCTATAAGATGTAGGACAAGTATCAACCTTGTTAAATGGAAATGTGATCTGTAAATATGTTCTTAAATGCGGTCGTCCAAATAAATGTCTCTTTTAACTTATATGATTCGTCATTTTTGAAACGATAAGAAATGCTCTATCTCATAGAAATTCCACTGCAAAGTCAGGACGCTTTTTAGCTTACTATCCAGCAGCTCTTCATAACTAGTGTTATTCAAGCTGCCTGTCTCTACTACAAGGATTATAGTTTCTACGAGACTAACAAGTGATATTGGCAAACTCGCTTCCTGTGCCTAACACTGTTAATGTAGAGGATCAATTGTGATTTTTCGAAACTATTTTTATTTCTTCCAAGGCTAAAATTGTACCACTATACACCACATCCTTATTGTCCTCAGGATCTCAGTTTTCAAACTGTAGGGTATCGATGACTAATAACCCCACCGACTGGATATGCTGTTGTCGCAGTACGAGGATTAGAACCTGGGATCTTAGGGTTTTGAGTCCAGTATGCTAACCGCTAGACAAAAGGAATTCCCAATGGCCAGAGGCAGATATTGGCTTATAAACATTACAGTAAGATGGTGGCAGCACGGTGCACTACAGGAGCAACCCCCAGCTTGTGTGATATTATTTGAATATCAAGGAAGCGATAATTGTGCTACGTGCCTATGAGCAGATTGTTACCTCCCATTTATGTGTGTGCGCAGGCACGTACAGGCTTTGTGCTGTGAAGTGCGTCACAGACTTTGAATTTGGAAAAGCTTGGTGTAGAAGTTGAGGTGCTGCCATTTGTTGGATGTAGAAGTAGATGGAATTTTTGGTGCTGCCATCTAGTAGTGCGACTGAAAGTAGGTGTTGCGTGTTCTTCCGGGTTACCACTGTGGCAGTACGAGGATTAGAGCCTGGGATCTTAGGGTTTTGAGTCCAGTAAGCTAACCACTAGACAAAAGGAATTCCCAATGTCCAGAGGTAGATACTGACATATACATCACAGAACAAGATGGTGGCAGCACGGTACACTACACTGTGTACTTAAATAATCAGAGTGGGAACTGCGAAATATGCAAAATTTACATTATTACGAACGTCTCACCATCGAATCTACGCTAGAATGTGCGTTTTGTCATAGGGGACGGGAGCCTTAGCCAGCTAACCATTATTGTACCATCATGCATATTTATTTCGCGTATCTTTAGGATTCATCCTTGTACTTGAGGTGACCTCCAGAAGAGGTAGATATAGCTGTTGTGTTGAAAATATGACCCTACTAATGACTTCTCAACGATTAATAGGGCAACGTCTTCAGTAAAGAGATCATGCATGAAGACCCGTTTTTATTCATCAATTTCTAACATCTTGTAACTACATTGTCCCAAATTGTAGCATTGTAATTTTTTAGTCAGACGATTCCCGAATAGCAGCTATCCCTATGGACGAGTTTTTAGGTTTGTTTATTTATATTAAAAATCTTGATTTTATCTGTTTGTATGTTGGACTTCCGCTTTGAAGATCCATCGACTCAGCATTACATCGGAAATACGTACTACGCGCATGTAAACAAACCAGAAAGCTCGTCCTTCAGCACAAGATGCCCTACAATATTCATACGATTTCAAAACTAAAGTTTATGGTAACCAGCCGTTCCTCCTTACTTAGAATCGCCTAGAACAAGATGTCTTGGCGATGTAAGAAGCAATGTTTGGGTGCGCAGTGAGCTTTTTATTATCCTCTCGCGCACGCGATGTCTGAGGCATCCGAAAAGGAGAAATTCCACACGGAATGCCTGCGGCTTCTCAAGTATGTTCCGTGCAAATTTTTTAAACTTAAATACATCAGCGACTTCGCTTTCAGCAAAGCGGGAAACTAATAGCTTCGCTTTTTCATTGAATATTAGGAGTTTACGTTTTTTTTAAAATTCCAAAAACGAGAAATGCATACATAAATTTCGCATTCGACAAGAATTACACCGCGAAGGAGAATTTGACGCCAACCACGTCAGTCGAAACAAATCCACTATCGAAACTGTCAAAATTCAAATCGAAGAATACCAAACGATGTTTTCTTCATATTTGAACAAATCGATCAATGAAATAGTAAATAGCACTTACCTGACGAATAAAATCGAAGCGCTGAAGCGCGAAACAAAAATATAACGATTCCTGCGCGACCCAGACACAAATTGGAGAATTACTGCTCAACCAGTGAAGTCGCCAATCCGTCTTCCGCTTGGCGGAAAGGAATTGACAAGCCGAAATGGAGAGAAATGGTGGGTTAACCCATACGATATCTTCACGAAATCTCTTTACAATCTTTATAATTGAAACGAAAATCGCCCTCCATAGCACAATTCTGGGCCAATTTTGTTACACAGTCTTTGAGCGAATACTTTGAATAGTATTGGTAGAAATTTTGGAATCGTTCAAAATATTAGTTGCAGCTGCAGAATGCTTCTAACAGATGATTTGAAGTCTATAAAAATGCTATTGTAAGCAATTTTGATTTTAGTCTCCTCTCCTGTCATATTTCATATCTTACCAGACACTAAAAATTGTTTCGAAATTATATTAATGAGGTCCATATCAGTTTATTCTATGCACGTCAGATGACAATCCAATTTTCACACACAGAACAGAACGCTGTCTCTTACCCCCGTACCCGTGACCAGACCGGTCACTGAACGGGTTGATGGGCAAGACACGGGAATTTTATTTAAGAAAATCAAAACAAATAAAAAGATGAAAATATATACACTATGTACAGCACAGGCATTTTCACTTTTGCACTACTAGTTCGTAAAGTCTTCTTTTCTTTAGATGTTGTTATTCCTTTCTTTTATTTGAAGGGGGGAATGTCCGGTAATTGAGCTACTAAGTTCAGCTCGCTGGAAAGTTGAAGGCTAGGGAGGCCGGAAAAGATCTCTGTTTTCGCTAATGAATTTGATAATCCCACGAATTTTATGCCTGGCGACGAGGTTATTGGCAATCCTTTTCAGCCATTCTTGTCCGAAGTTTCGCGCTGGCTTCCTCATATGCCAAAACACTGAATAAATACACTTCGTGGCATAGTGAAGTGCCGTGCCAATTCCACCACAACTGCAGTAATCGCTATCAGACAGGTGAAACTTTCTGAGGTAGGCAGGGAAAGGTCCATGTTGAGAGAAGAAGATAACATCCTCTCTAATCCAGTTAGTGGGAAATTTTTCACACACAAAGAACATATCGTTGAGCGTGACTTTAAAGAACTACCTTTTCAGCTCTTTAAAGCCATAAATTAAAGATTTTTACACGATCTTTGAGCGAATACTTTGAATAGCATTGTTCGAACTTTTGGAATCGTTCAAAATATTAGTTGCAGCTTCAGAATGCTTCTAACAGAAGACTTGAAATCTGTAAAAATACGATTTTAAGCTACTTTGCTTTTAGTCTCCTCTCCTGTCCGTATTTCATATCTTATCTGAGACCCAAAATTATTTCGAAATTATATTAATGAGGTCCGTATCAGTTTATTCCTGACACGTTAGATAACAGTCCAATTTTCATGCACAAAGAACATATCGTCAGAGTGGCTTTAAAGAACTACCTTTTTAGCTCTTTAAAGACATAAATTAAAGATTGCATTTGTTTAAGGAGAACAATGTACCGATATAAAAACTATGATTCATGCGTTATTTAAGGATTATTCAGATTCGGTTGGGAAATTCACACTTGGAAAAACACGAGTTATGGAAAATGTAAAACTAATTTTAAACCAGAATTATAAATGTTTTAATTAATCTCACAAAATTGTTATTTTAAAAACTTTATCCAATTTCTGTATGAAATATTTTTAATTTCCAATGATAATATTCTTAAAGACATTTAAGCAAGAGTTAATGTAGACTCCAATAAAGGTTTGTACAGAATCCACTATTATGAGCGTCTTAAACTGAAATTAAAAAATATATTAACAGATAAAGTTAAATACAATGTTATATCTAACTTAGACCAATAAATACTGAATCGCATTACAGCGAAATCAGAAATAGTTTTGAGGAAGAAAACAATTATTTTCCAATCAGGCTGCAAGATTGGGAAACAGTTGTCGTCCTGAATGGTTCTATCTGTTGGTTCTGATGAAGATGCATCTTTGGGGCCATTCACTTCATTTGGGAGCCCAGAGAATAAACTCCATCTGGAATTCGTTTACTAACTCAGAATTTTAAGCTTTATGATTTTCAATCAAAAACTGTATCGTCCTAGTTTGAATTCGATATTATTTTAGGCGATGTATATGATGGAGTCACTTTTACCCAAGGAATTTAAAGAGTTGAGACAAAAGACATGAATTATAAATGGAAAAATTCCCAGTTGTTTATTCTTGATTCGCACTGTTAATTGCGGTAAAGAAATTACTCAAACGAATAAACTTGTAGAATTAGGAAAACTTATGAAGATTATAAGCTGGCTCAGATTAATCCAATCAATTACATAATCTATGGAAAATCCTAATTAAAAAAACTGAGAATTTTGTTTTACAACAGCTTAATATGAATGGTTTGTTAGATTTTATGACTTATAAAATATTTTCATCCTTTAGTTTACAATTTTCTTTAAGAATGTCTTATATTCCACGAAGCTGATTTTAATACATGCCGTAGTTAAGAACCATTCAAATGCAAAATAAATCATAACAAAATTCAGACGCATCCATTGATACCTTTTTCATTCCTTAATTAGTATTGGAGAATTTTAATTAAAATTTTTAAAAGAAATGTTTTAGTTCTCGTTAATAAGATTCCCTAAGATATAGATTGATTCTATGAGCATTAAACAGATTTATCAGAATTTTAATATTTATTTTTACTGTAACCTCGCTAGTAATATTTTGGCTTTATATTTCATTTTCAGTCTCTAATACTTTAAAAAAATCTATTTCTTTGAAATTTCGAAATTAAACAGATAGAAGTATTTCTTTTGAATGCATATTTAGATTTCTTTCTCAATATCGGAGAATAAATTTTTCATAATTTGCGATCCCAAATTCTTTCCCTTGATGTTTAAGAGCTTTAATTAGAGTTTTTCTGAATGATTTTACGGAATCAAATACTTTTAAATATTAATTAGAATTCCTCAGAAATCGAACAATGAACACAATTTTTTAATTTAAATTTATAATTCATCTAAGCTCCCGAGAAATTATTATTTTTTACATGGAAGCAAAAGTAGATTATTTTGTCCTGCTTTAGATGTTAGAAGTAATGAGTTCATGGAATAGGGCTTCAAACATTGGGGGAGGGGGATTCATTCCGTTTTGCATTCAAAGTTATATGCATTTTGATAGGGTACTAACTTTTATTTCTTTCATGTTAATTAATTTTGTGTCATATTTTTGTATTTGCAAATGCTCCTGTCGATCCAGAATCTTGTAAAATTTAAAAGAGATATTTTTTATGTTACTTTCTCTACTAATGCATAAAACAAAGCGAATTAACTTCATCATCTAGTACTTTAACCGACGATTGGAAGGAAGAGGCACTCTAACCCGGCTGTATAACTAAGCAGACCTTTGGTTTTTGCTTGGGTAACGTAAGTGGTAACAAACACTGATAAACGACGCCTGTCGCGCTACCCTGTGAAGGGTGAGTTTGCTGCATGAGACTAGCCGGTTTGTAGACTATTTTGCCTATGGGATATAGTTTTTAGTCATGTTAAAATTAAAACAATCATTTGGAAAATCAGCTCAAATTAATCATGGTATAGCAGCACTTACTAATTTATGATTATTTTTGATACAGGGTACCCACTAAAGTCCCTTTCCACTCTTTTAACTACCGAATGGTTACTGCCATCTTCATAAAAGTGGTGTCTAGGTATTGTAAAAGGACTATGCGCTACTGGATGAAAACACTTACAGCGCCGCCTGGTGGAAAACGGCGGAGTTAGAGTTATTATCTCTAAACAGGTACGAAATAGAGAAAAAAAATGTGAATTATAAAGTTGTAGAGCATCATCGATTTAGTACAAAAAGACAACTTACGATCATGAATGCTTAAAACAGAATGATTAAAAGACATTTATGTGTTTGTGGATTCCGAAACTGTGACGCCATGAAACTTGAACGAAAAGATTGTGCAACGTGAAGTTCAGACGAGGGTCCAGATGTGCAGAAGAAGTTTAAACAACGGAAATAAAGGTATCTTGTGATAACTAGTTATTTTGTTCTTTCTAAGAATGTTTTGCCACGTGTCAGTATAGGAAATCTCGAATAAGCAAATACGTGTTTTAAGCGTTCTGTTATAGGTATTTACATCCACAAGGTACCTTTTTGTACTAAATCGATAATGCTCTACAGCTTTGTAATTAACTCTTTTCCTCTATCTCTTACCGTTTTGGAGATAATAACGCTAACTCCACCGTCTTCCGCCAGGTGGCACTGTAAGTGGTTTCATCCAGTAGCGCATAGTCCTTTACAATACCTAGACACCACTCTTATGAAGATAGCTGCAGCCATTCGGAAGTTAAAAGGATGGAAAGGGACTTTAGTGTTCACCCTGTATGATATCATTTATTAATACGCCCCGATAAGATCAGACGTTAAAACACTAATTTCAAACTTTTGAGGATCATAATTGCTGAGCAATAAAGTTGAAGAACAGATATCTCAATCAAATTTCATGCAATTCCTCTGGAATATTTGGCTATTTGCAAAGCATTGATTCCCATGATCCACTTTTAGGATTAATTAACTATCCAGTAATTAATTAGGTTATAATATTATTGTAATATGCGTAACACTCTTTGTGAAAAGTATTCACCTTAAACTTAATAACATTCTCAATTCGTTCCACATAATTTCCTTTAAGAAGACATTTTCGCAGCAAATTTCACCATCGTTCCGAACGAGAGAATCGTGCTTAAGACCACTTGTATCCCGCCATTTGTTGAAGCTCCAAAAGAAATATTTTCAATTTTAAGAAACAGATTTCAGAAGCGTAATGATGTGAACCCTGACACGCAATTAGTGCAGCGAGAGACGAATTTGAAATTTTTCGAGTAACGCGAAAAGTCTTCAAAGGTTGAGAAAGATTCGCAAAGTCAGATGTGGATTTTCCTTAATTAAGTTCCACGACATTCTTTGCTTCCATCAACGGACGTTTTCAGTAACTTTAAGTTATAATTTTCTACCTTTCAAAGTATGCAAGCAAATCAACACATATACATTCTTTAAGGCTCATTTCGTTGACGAGAATAACACTTTTCAGGGTATAGCCATCTCGAGCGAGAAATTAATGCGCAAAAATGGTTGGAATTGCAAAAATGTAGCTTCCATAATTTCTGTGCTATTGGAAAAAAATTTCGGTTAATTACTGCCAATGTCACTTCAAGGATATCTGTAGCGCTTAAATGAATATTTAATGCAATGATAATTTTAGAATATTTAACTTGATGAGTACTGAAATCCTGTATTAAAAATGAACTAATATTTATTTTTCGCAATTTTAATGATTGCTTCAGTGAACGTAAAATAAATTAGGATATTTTCGAACGTTGCGTTATTTAGAAGCTAACTTTATAATATGAAAAATTATTAATTAATAATAGAGATAAAATAAAATCAATTCAAAGAATTTTTAATTCATTATTGAAAATATAAACTTTTTGTTCATAAATTTAATTTTTATTAAATTTTAGAGTTACGTTTGATGTTAATCTACTTCATCGTTTTGTGATATCAGCGTGATAAATAATTATGATTTATGAAATGATTAATGGAGCTTATTTCACATAGGAATACACTTATTTAACATATCGATCCAAAGTATATATATTTCGCTCATATGGAACTGCACTGAACGAACTTTTCTTACTATGACGAATATCTCGAGAACTAATTGAGATAGAGAGAAACGGAATGCACCGTTGTACTCAGGAGCTTATTTCACATAGGAATACACGCATTTAACATATATATCCAAAGTAATTGAAATCCTCCTTAATTGAAAATGAAATAAATCGTTTTATAAATGTGTCATACTTTTCTCAATCAAGGAAGAAAGTCATGCACGTTTTTTTCTGATGAAAGAATGTGGATAAATGTTTTTTGACCCCAACTTTTATGCAATAAATAATGAAATAAGCATTCTTATTAAAATGTTCGCTGTGGACTGTGAATATTTTTTTAATTATATTCAAAAGTCAAGCTTTTAGAAGTTATCAAATCTTGCAGTTGAAGAAAGAATCCTTAAAAACGAGAAATTCTGGGAAACAAGCCGTGAAAATACACAAGGAAACACGCAGTGACAGCATTATCTCATAAATTAAAAATGGCTTTGTCATCAGTATTTTGACAACCTTAAAGTTGTATATTCCTGTGCTAAAAATGAAAAAAAAAATTAATATAAAAGAAAAATAGCCTTCTCTGAATACCAAACAGAAACATTTGAAAGAAATACATCTCTTGGGTGAAGGGATACTCCAGCCATATTCCAAAAACTAACACAAGAAGTTATCTTTTATATAGTTCAGCCGTACAAGAATGAATATTTAAAGCACTATAATATCTCGAAATAAGAAAAAATGTCGTTGCATTCCTTACTAATAATTACTCAATCTGATATTACAAAATATCTACATGTCCCATAATTAAAAGAGTCGCGGTGGCTTAGTGGCATGGCCCCATCCTTGGGGCCGGAGGGCTCCAGGATCGAAACCCAATTCCCTTCAATATAGCCGTGTATGAGGCATGCTGCACTCTAAACACTCTAAATCATACGTACGGAGCCGCTGGTGTGATGCGGAAGCTTAGAGAAGGGGAATTAGTTCAGGTGCCTTCCTCGTCAACTGACTGCGGTTCAAAATTACTAAGTCCGTCCCAAAATAATCCTCGTGTTGCTTCAAAACGGAGCGTTAATATAACTTCACTAAACTGTACGTGAGTGTGTTGTATCTTAAAACTGACGTCATGTGTCAAGCTTCTTCACATTTGTCTACCATGGAAGCATGTAACGTGACTTGCCGAGTCACGCTACTGAGCGAACGTCCTTCCGCTGGTGTGCTGCGGAAGCTTGGAGAAGGGACACTAGTTCAGGTGTCTTCCTCATCACCTGACTGCGGTTCAAAATTACAAGGTCCATTCCAAAATAACCCTCGTGTTGCTTCAAACCAGGGCGTTAATTTAACTACACTAAACTGTACGTGAGTGTGTTGTATCTTAAACCTGACGTCATGTGTCAAGCTCCTTCGTGTTCGTGTTCCGTGGAAGAATGCAAAGTGACTTGGCGCCTCACGTTCGCCATCTAGTCGCCGTTAAAAATTATTAATGACTTCCAAAAATACCCTTGGAGAATGTTGGAATTAGGTATGTTTATTACAGATACCAAAATAATGTCTTCCTTTCTCTTTTAATATAAATCAATATAATGGAATTATTTCACTAAATATAAATAAGATTTCCGTGACATCAGAGAATAAACTTTTCCAGCTGGTGGCTTCCAGACATCATAAAACATTCTAAAGGGAAAAAAACATTAACCAAAATGAATTGTTTCGGAGAATAAAACCCTCAAAATACGGAGCAAATGATGAATACGTTTATCTATTTTGTCCTATGACAGAGAATAGGGCCATGCCCATAAATCTGGAATCCAAACCAAATTCAGCTTCTTCACCCACTAATGCGGCCAGAATTTCCTACCACCGCCTTTAATTGTCCAGTGCTTCTCGGCAACCGAGAGTAATCGCTTTGGACTGGCTGTCAGCTCCCGTGACCTGCCAACTTTTCAAACAGGGAACGCGGGACGAACCTGGAAATGACACATCTCACACAGAAAGTCCTGCCTTCAAGGCCGAGGAGAGAACATTTTTCTTCTATGCCTCACTCCAACCTTTTATTTTTATTACTATACTTTTGTCTTGTTTACTTGTTACTTGTCTGTTGAGATAGGGAGTAACATGCGTTAGGTCGCAGGTTATACGTCTATTCCCTTTGAATTGGATGGGAAATTATCAAGATAGGGTTTGGTTTTATGTAGACTTTCCGCAAAAGGTAGAAATTTCCTTATTAAGTCCTTAAACCTGGTTGTAAAGATTCTTGGAATGTTTCAAATTCAATACTTGAGTTGTGAAGATTCAAATTTTAGGCCTTGATGAATAAAGGGTATTAGAGATGCGAAAAATATTAATTCTGCTCGGTTGTAAGGGTGAAAGAAAGTGGATGAAACTGAGAAAATATTATTCTTTGTTCAAAAATACCGTCTTCACAGAACTTTCCTTTATTATTTCAAATGACACATTCATTCCTTAGAAATATTAGAAACAAAGAAAATATTCAATTAAATCACACTTTTATGGCATTTCCTTTCATATTATAGAAATTATGATTTAAAAATTATTCCCAGCGAATTTTATGCCATATTTATAAATTCATTCTTCATCCAGTGCTAAACAATGCTTCAAAACCATTTGACATTTAACATTAAGCAGTATTTTCAAATTACTCTGTTTCAATTCAAAGCTATATTTCTAGATAATTCATTAAGCTAAAATGTATAAAAATTCATCTATCTGTTATATCTTTTAAATGAATGTACTATGACTTCGAAATGAGATTTGTAAACACAAGGAATTATTTACTTCAAAGCAAACATATTTCTACATATGTTTAAATGAAACATATTTATACATTTAATTCACAGAAGCAAAGGCATGCATAAGATTATACTATCTGTTTGGATTTAATGTGGTATTCAAAAGTGATAAATTTTATTAAAAGGGTTTTAAAAATATCTTTTCGTTAGTGTAACAAAATGTAATTTTTTATTTTAATTATTTTCCACTTTTAAGTCTTTAATTTGCAATTCTTTATTATAAGTATGATGGAATCTTGAAATAATTTTTTTCTCAGGTGGAATCAACGCGTAATTCAATTAATAGCTTATTTGTTAATTAATTTTTGAAAATATTTTAAATATTCTTCTGTTATAGAGAAAAAATAAGTTTACAATATTTAAAAATTTTAGCATATCACGCGTAACTGAAAAATTGATTATAAATTACAAATTTACAAACACGCAGCAATTAAAGCTAAAATTAAAGGGTATAAAAATAAGAAAGTGTTTGGGACGAATAATTTGAGAATGAAAAATCGTTAAATCTATACTATAATGTTAAAATAGCTAAAAATCGTAAAGTAAATGTACAGTTATAAAATAGTTTTATGAAATTACATAAAAAATAAACTGGCACTGTTTAATGGCACAAATATTTTTGTTCACCTATGAAATTAAGTAAGTTATTGTTATTCTACAATCCATTTGATCTTTAATCAGGAATTTTTTATTACCTGACATGTCTTATACATGTCATACTTATATATGATATCTTAAAATTCCCAAGTATTTCATTCAATTTTCATTAATTTTCCCCCCTGTGCTTAAAGCCCTTTACAATGCTTTTGGTGATAACTTTTTATGAGCACAATACTTAAAGCATTTTACCGGCTATTAATAAAACAAATATGAGAAAATACGAAGTTTCCTATAATTGTTACTAAATATCTTATGGAATAAAATGCTGTAATAATTTTGTTTCAACAAAATAAAGAAAAACAATATTTAAATGTCAAAGAATGCTAAGAATATGTGTTTTATAGTTCATAATTCGAAAAATGATGTTACATGCAAATGTTGAATCCAACTCATTTTTGAACAGCTTCGCTTTCAACTTAGACAGTCAGAATTTTCTTTCACAACATTTAATTGCATGGCGTCCGAGTTCTTGTTGCACTTCTTGTCACCTCAAGTGATTTGCCACCTCCTCAAACAGGTCACAGGCCAAACCTGGCTGTGACACCTATCAAACAAAGCCCCGCCTTCAAGCTCAAAGAGGCATGTTTTTGCTTCTTGGGCACTAGCCCATCCTTTTGTTATTTTTATCAGTATCCCTTTCCCTTGTTTACATGTAACCTGTCAGTTGATATTTGGGCCAACATTTGCAAAGTCAGTGAAAGACTGTGCATTCTTTTGGGTTTGTGGAGGAAGAGCCATGACACTTTTCCGATGCATATACATTTATTTACCCCATTTTTTTCTGTTTATAAGATGTGGGTGTTAATTGAAAATTAGGGGCTGAAAGTTTCTATATAGAATCCTGGAATGTTCCCGCATGAGATAAAATTTCATCAGTTTTGAACAGCTCATCCTTTTATTAGAGAAAATGATATATTGTTAGCATTTGAAGAAATTAAAAGAGGCATGAGTTGTAAAAATCTCAGTGCTCTCTACTTATTTATTAATTCAATTTTTTTTTCTTATATTCATTTTTCTCCATACAAAACTTATATTGATAATCAATGCGCATTAAAATATGTAGCCTGAACTAGACTTACAACTTATTTGGCTGCATACAAAGAGCATGCCCAGCTAAAAAAAAATCTGCAGAAAAAAATTTTTAATATTTTTTTCAAGATTTCTGCATATTTTTTGAAGACAGAAAAAATCTGCATTTTACTTCAATTTAATCTGCAGGAATTATGCAAAAAAAATTCTTATTATACTTTTCTCTATATATTCTGCAGAGTTTTTGAAGACAGAAAAAAATTGCATTTTTTCTTCAATTTAATCTGCATAAAATCTGCAAAAAAAAAATTATTTTTATTTTTTTTCTTTAAATATCCTGCAGATCTTTTAAGACAGCAAAATTCTGTATTTTGTCTTCGATTCAATTTACAGTTATTTAGCAGATTTTCACAACATCGTTAAACGTGACCATTAATCTGTTGATGTTTTAAAGATTTGACTGCAATTTCATAATATCTGCATTTCTCTAAATACGTATTTTGCATCATATTCTCTAATATTGCAGAGTTATTTTCAAAAGTATATAAAACAAAACTAGAATGTAATTATCATTAATGTTTAATTTTACAGCAGACAGTGGTTTCAAAAAATTTCCCAATCGAAAATTATCTTAGGCACTAAATTTTTTAAATATACCACTGAAAAAATGAATTCTAAATTAATATTTAAAATAAATAATTGAGGTTTTACCATTTTAAACTTTTCCCCCATAATTTAATTAAATTCCAATTAGTTTTCCAACTGATTTTCTGACTACTTATTTTCCTCCAAAAAGATTGGAAAAGTGGAGCTTGCGAACTTTAGATGAAAAGGAGGTTTACCAGAAAGATAAAAGGTGAAAACGAATTTATTGAAATAGAGAATATAAATTATCTTTCAAAAATATTACTAATCTCATCTGTTACTCATCTCTACGACTTTGAAACACGTGTTCTGTCCTTGGTTGAATTTACACCACTAGATGGCGCCACGAGAGCAATAGTGACGCTAAAACTCAAATAGATTATTTTACCCCCCTCTTGTGTAGTCAGGCGTGTCCTTGTGGTTAGTGTTCCTGCTTGCCAACTATACGAACGCGGGTTCGAATCCCGGCCAGGATGGGTTTGTAGTTTTGTCACAAACTGAATCAACATCGTACAAGTAAGTTGAATCTCAAATTAGATTAATGGAATTAAGAATTACAATAATTAAGCCTTGTCTGTGGAAAAATCTGCCGAAAATCTGAAGGTATTTGGAACATATTTTTCTTCAGATATTCTACATTTTTTCTATAGAAAATCTGAAGAAAACATGTTCCAAATACATTCAGATTTTCTGCAGATTTTTTAAGTGGGTGTTTATAATCATTGCATATTAAAATGTGCAGCATGAATTAGATTGCTTACTGGACTTTATAAAAACTTCATGGCACACTTGGTAGATGACAAATAACCCAGTTTCTTAAAATTTCGAAGCACACTGGCTTTCCACAGTATCAAAACAATATTAGAAGGCCACAAGCTGTCAGAAAACAACTGTTATTATTCCTTTTATTTCTGAGATGGCGATCCGACACAAATATCAGCTTCTACTTTAACTCATTAGCTAGCAAAAGTGCGAGTTACGTGGCATTTCACGCACTGGAAGAGTTAAAGAACATAAAGTGCAGAAATGGAACTATATATACTGTTTCATTAATAAAATCATAATAATTATTCGCTACCTCTGTCCGCTGCGCTGCATTTCTGCTCTTCGTAAATACGGTCTCAGCTTTTGTCATACAGTGGTTTCCTTTCTTCCAATCGCTACAAGCGATATATCTATATATATAAACATAAGGAACAAAAGGCAAAAAATCAAAAGCATACAAAAAACAAAAGACAAAAAATTAATAATTTGAAAAATATCATGGCAAGCCGCTCGTCCGGAAGAGAAACCCACCTAACATATTAATAGGTGCGACATACGAAAAAACGTAAAAAGTTTTGCCGCTATCCCCTCAAAAGCACCCACCGTGGAGATTCTGTTAACGCAGCTTTTGCGCGAATGCAGAAATAGCTTTCTCTCTTTTTATGATTTTTCTTGTAACTTAATTTTTGCAATTTCCAAAAATGTTTGTTTTTGTTGTTTTGTATCTTATATATATATATAAATTCTTCAGTTTTCTCACTTTTTTCCATTCAGAAGTATTGCCTTTAATAGAAAGACTAAACTAAAACTTGCGCCTCAGCATTAGTTGATGGACTGTATAATTCTTCCTTTGGCGTCGAAAATAGCCAGAAATCATTTGGAGGAAGCTCAGGAGTGAACAATGTATTTTACAGATGTGCTTACGACTCAAAAACCTTTTGTTGCAAAATTAAACGATATTTTAACAGCTGGTGAGCGTGAATTAGTGAACGAACCACGTAACTGTCATGTAGTTGTGATTACACATCGATTAGAACGACACACTGTCTCTTTTTCGGCTGGTAGCGTTTTTGGAAATAAAGGTTCTATTGTTAGTTCTTTTAGAACAGCACACAAACTTGTAACCTTCGAAGAGATTTTCAAACAAACAATTACAATCCTATAACAAGGACATTTTAAACTATTTCCTATCCATCATCTCAACTCAATTTGTTTTATGGTATTAAAGATACTTTAACTAAATTTTAACTAATTAGCCTTTTAAAAATAATTCCACAAATTTCCTTTCTCTTCGAATAGGTATCAATGATAAATTATATTTTCTTTAAAACCAATGCAATTATATAACGTCAACAGCTATAATGCCTCCTCCGGAGGACATTGGCATACACAGGTTCGATCATCTGTTGTTAAGAAATGTGTTCACAATTAATTTTATGCATGGTGGGCACACTTTTGCAATTAATTTTCGCAACACAAATGAAAAAGTAATATCCTTCTGAAATAAAACTATTGCATTGTATTTTTGATTTTAGTTTACCTCAAAGTCCTCATCAGTGTATAAATGAGTTATAATTTGCATCATTTTAAGATGTATGAAACGTTGTTCAACACAGCTGATAATAAATTTAATAAATGCAATTTTTAATGTCATAATTTTATTAGTGTGCTAAAAAGTAGAAATTTTTAAATTTAATTGCCTTCTGCTTTTTACACTTTTCTTTATAATTCATTATTACAAATATTATGGAATCCTGAATTCATTTTTTTCAAATTCACTACCAGGTGGTGCCACCGGTATGGAGCCAGATTCATTTTTAATTTATAACAGCCTGTCTATAGCCCTCAACTCACCAGCTCGCACTAAGGCGAAACTCCAAAGTCGTTCCATTCGATCAACACTCTCCTTTCTGATCCAAGCGCGGCCCTTATATACCCTTCCCGACCGGCCGTGATGTCACATGGAGTTTTCTTGTACATTCAAGCGTATTTCCTTTCTTAATAGAGATATCGAGAAAAGGGTAGCATTTTCTGGAATCATCGATTTGTCGTCAAGGTCAACAAATTTATAATCAAAAGGGTCGTCAAGGTCAGTGGTCCAGGCCCGGCCATTCCATACTTATCCCTTTAAAACTGTCTTCCCAAACATAAGACTAGTGAGGCAGGAAAGCGTCGTTACATTTTTGCAACAATATTAAACATGTATAAGCTGAACTGTCTTCATATTCATGTGAAGTGGAAGGCTGAAGCGTCTTCTTTATCTGACACAGTTTACGACACCTGACTTCAAATAGACATCACGTTGCTTCAAAATCATTTTGGGAGGAGTGCGGCTGATCCAAAGAAAGGGGCTTTAATGTATACAGGTACTTATCGTGGTCCAATAGCTAATTTCTAAACCGTTGCAGATAGACGTATAATTCCAATTGGAAATATGCTTTAAGGGAAGGGAAAAATAATATTTTAAGTTTTATGAGTTACTAAATATATTCCTGAAAAAGTTACGAATTCTAACTTTTTATACGTTCCCCCCGGTCCTATTGGTCATATTTAGTACCATATTCTCGACATTTAAAAAAAATAAGTCCCACTATTTTGCAACTAAAACTGAGCGAGTTATGGAACTTAATTTTCAACCAATCAGCGGCCTCTTTGAGCAAGTACTACGCATCGATTGGTGGATCGTCTTCAAGACGTCTATTAAAATGGTGTAAAGTGGTCTAAGTCAGCGATATTCAAAGCCCCATAACTCGGTCAGTTTAATCGCAGAAGAGTGGGACTTTTTTGTTTAAAATGTTATATTGTCAAGAATATTTTACTAAATATGATTGATAGGATCGGGGGATTGTATAAAGAGTTAGATTTCACAACTTTTTCAGGAATATATTTATTCACTCAAAAAATATATATTATAATTCTTCCCTTCATTTGAAGCGTTTTTGCAAATGAAATTATATGTCTATCTCTAACGGTTTAGAAATTAGCTATTGGACCACGATAAGTGTGCTTATAATTAACTGACTGTGAATTTTTTAAAAATCCCTACTCAGATGCAACGTTTGCAAACAAGTTCAAATACCGATAAACCAAGGGAATTGTTATTTATATGCAAATCTTCATTAGTATAATATGATTCCACTCTATAATATTACTAAGTAAACATATTAGCTTGAGAAAAGACTTGCTTCCTACAAAAGGGATAAGAATTCAGAGAAGATTAAAATAGTATATTTCTATCAAGAATACGCAAGTGTAGAAAGTTTCAAAACTCTAGTTGTTCCGGATGCGATTGAAAATCCGATTGCAAAATTCCGTCTATATAAACATTAGACAAGTAAATTTAAATGTAAATGTTTAAGTAAACAACTTCAGATGACTACTTCTTTGTGTCTGAAGACTTTCAACATTGACATTTCATTTTAATTTTAAAATGTAGATAAGTGAAATAAAATAAAACAAAATTAAATGGCAGCAGTAAAACAGAAATATATTTTTTTGGTTTATAAAAGCTATGAGAAGAAACTTCAAAAATTTTTAAATTCCCTTTTATCGTTATTTTCAAGAGTAAACTACAATTAAATAAAAAGTGAATAATTTATCATTGTGCTTTGAAGTTCCAATCTAGTATTATCCGGACTGTAACACAAGTTTTAAATAAGAGGAAAGTAAGTTATCGTTTCTCTTTGGTCTGCAGATACATTAAGAAAATAGAAATTCTTCTTATAAAACAAAAAATGCTCACAAACACTAAAAACTAAAAGCGATGAAATCTTTAAATCATTAGTTAACTAAGAGGTTAACTTAGGAGTCTAACTTAGGTACTAAGAGTGCTGAATAATGAAAATGCAGTTATTCGCCTTTTAAACTAAGGAATTTTTGAAATGTAATCGAACTCGAAACGCTACTTGAATGCGATATGAATAGAGGTATTAAATAAAATTCTTTCTTTAAGCAAAATAAGCTTTTTCGTTTTTTCAGCAAGAAGTAGGGAAAGAATGTGTCAAAAAAATGGTACTTTGGCTTTCTATTAATAGTATATAACTCTATAGCTGCTACATGACTGTTTGACATATCCTTATGAAGTAAAATTAAAATTAGTGAAAAAGAAACTTGACTAACATAATTTACTTTGCCTAACCGGATTTCAGTAAACTAAAGAAAATAACTAGCAAAATTCATGGGTTTTATTTAATTCCAAATATTCAGTTTTGTTTCTACAATGAAAAAAATACATTTGGAATTGTCTGCAGTGAAAAAAACGCATTCAATCCATTTTCATACTAAACTAATTTAATATCAGCGAAGCAGATTTATTTTATTTTCTTTTTTTACAATTCAATACAATTTTTCAATTCAATACAATTTTTTAAATTTTGATTTCGCTTTTGTTTAAGTACAAGAAGGAAAAATAATTTTTTTTAATATTAAACTTTGAAGTATAATTTTTGTTATTGTTCAAACTTTCATCCATCTAGCTTCGAATTGGTTTAACCTTTTCTCTTCATATAATCAATAAAAGATATTTGTTAATGAAGAATAGTATCAGAAAAATTATTAAATTTTGCAATAAAAATGTACGATTATTTTTGTGTTTCGTTTTTTGTTTAGTTTTAAATCTAGCAATTAGCTTTTTGAAATCAAATTGATTATACAGATAATTAGGAAAAAGTAAACTTTAATGTTTTTCTTTGGTTGTGAAAAAAATCGATCCTTTTGTAAATGAATCTAAAATGTTGGGATAAGAAGGAATAATGGTAAAGAATTTACTCTTTATTAAATTTAGTATTTCTCAAAAAAAGCATTATTTTCTGCCAAATAAAACTGCTACTATTAAACTGCTTTTTTCCATTTTGGAAAAAATTATTTTATCATTGAAATTCAAACAAACAAAGTATGAAAATTGAGAATTAAAAGGTACGCATCAATGGATGTTCTTATAATTATAATAATAAGAATTTGTGAAAATAATGTTATAGAGTATAGTTTAGAAAAATTACAAAATTTTACAAACCACCGAATAAGTACATTAGCTTGTATCTTCAAGAAGAATATTTCTCATAAAAATAAAAAAACGATGAAAATTTTCATAGCAATCCAGCCGAAATGATTTTCTTTCAAATCGAATTTCCCTTGTGTAATGATACGAAAGCAAGAACTTAGTTGATAATATCGGTATAAAAATACAAATACAACTTTTCTATATTTTAAAAAATATTAAGTTCTTTGTAAACGCAAAATACTTTTCATTGGAATTTTTAGGAAACATAATAAAATTGCTAATTTTTGGAAACATAATAAAATTGTTAAATAAAATATAAAAGGAGATAATTTCTCAAGACTTTTTTTTCAAATATGTTTGAAAATGATATAAGGTTTTTATAAAATTATTTTGTAAAATCTTTGTAAAATTGTATGGACGCGAGAATTTATTTAACACTATGAAGATACTTCATGTAAGCTGATTAATTGAATTCTTAACTTACAAAAAGCATTCTTATTTTATACAATATCCATTGACTTAGTTGGAGAAACGTCTTAATTTTTGCAGAATTTGAAACATGAAGAAGAGACATTTTAGAAATATACTTTGAATCCTTTGACAATGCGAAGCTTGTCAAGAAGGTTTTGTTAGATTGCAAAAAATGCAGCTACATCATTTATCGGCTTTATCAGTATTTTTAAATATTTAATTCTCCGCCACCAAAGTTTATTTAGTATCTTGTGGCATCCCTGGCAACTTTTGAAATTTGTCTTCCAAAATTTCTGAAATAATTAAAAACATTGCAGGTAAGAAAATTTATTGTGTATTGGATTTGATTCAGCTTTCTTTCAAATAAAACTGAGAGATGAGGATAAAAGACAACTTGCATTTTGTACAGAAATAGGAAATTTTCAAACGACTAGATTTCCATTTGGAAGAGCAAATAGTTCCGTTAAGTTAATTTGATTTATAATTTAATAAACTTGAAACATTAAAGGGAAAAGACATAAAATTAATTAATATTTAGGTTGATTACTAAGTAAGTAATTAAGAAAAATTTAGATGTTTAATAAAACTGTAAAAAATTACCGTTTAAATTTCTAAAAAGTTGCCAGAGATGCCACAAGATACTAAATAAAGTTTGGTGGCGAAGAATTAAATATTTAAAAATGCTGATAAGGCCGAAAAATGATGTAGTTGCATTTTTTGCAATCTAACAGGTTTAAAATTTTAAATTGCTGATAAGTTAATCGAGTTCTTGAATTAATAGACTGAAGTATTCAAAATATCCTCCTTTTTTGATGTTGAATGGGATTAGATTTCTTCCTGATCAGTTTTCCACTTTTCATACAAATCCAACTTTTATTTATGAAGATTGTCTCTATGCAAATCAAAATCTATTTTCTAAAATACTAAAAACTATTCTTGTGAACAATGAATAGAATTATCGATCCTGTTACAGAAAAAGAAGAATTTTTCTAATTTACCAATAAATTCTATCAATATGAAAGTATTATATTTTAAAAATTCATGAAAAAATATTCATTCTTTATTAATTCATTAAACGATAATTTAAATGACTGTATTTCAAAACATTTCACATTCATTTCACTGTAAACTAAAACTGCTTAAATGATTTAAATTTCCCTCTCAGGAAACCTA
>BGPR01005236.1:0-14776 GCA_013235015.1 Araneus ventricosus | reverse complement strand
GCTTTTGGCATGCTATTAGGCTCAAAGAATCTTTATGCCAGATCCCAGCCAGCATGGGTTTAAATCCTAGAGACCCAATTTAATCAATAAATATGGGTCCCAACCAGATACCCTTAAGACAACACTGAGGTGGATTCCCCAAAAATCTAGGGAAGTCACTTCGGATCTAGAGAAGATAACGTTGAATGTTCGAGGAACAGAGGGAATCGAGGGAAAGAGGGTCTCTGGCGTTCTTGTCCAGCATCGACTGAACATATTTTAATCTATGAACATATTATTTAACTATATGTATATAAATTATATGTACTCAAATCTTTTATCAGTGTTTACGTTTTATAAGGATTATGTTGTGAGCTAACGAATTATTATAGATGGCGCTTTTGACATGCTTTTAGACTCGAAGAATCTCAGATGCCAGATCCCAGCATGTTTGGGTTCCAATCCTATTGACATAATGGAACCAATCAATGTGGGTCCCAACCAGATATCCTTAAGACAACAGTGAGATGGATTTCCTAACAAAGTGGGGGAAGTCGTTTGAGATCTACAAGGCAACAAAATTGCATGTTAGAGGAATAGAGCGGATTTAGGGTCTCCGGCGTTCTTGTCCAGCATCGACTGAACATATTTTAACCTATGAACGTAATTTTCAGCTATGCGTATATAATATACACTATATGCCCAAAAGTATCCGGACACTTGCAGATTTTCATATTTTTTAGAATTTCTCCAGAATGGTTTAACTGACTGCCTTTAAACTTTGGACCTGTAAAGAATAGACAATTACTCACATTTTACATTGAAGATTCGGTCCTGAGGGCAATTAGGGGACCGTTTACAAACTGGTGAAGACAAAACCGTTTTTGTCCCACCCCACTTTACAAAATACTGATAACAAGATGAAACTTTCAGAAATAGTAATGTATGATATGCATAATATTTACAAGAATTTTTGTAAACTCAGCTCAAATATTTGGAAAGATATAAAGGTTTTCTTAAAAAATCTCAAATTTTCTCACCTGTTTTTTGCTTATAACATGCAGAGTTTTCTGTTATATTAAACGAAACTTACAGAGAAGATGACAATATGTTAGAGAAGCATTTTATAAAAATTTGGAAAAGACTGTTTGAATATTACAGGAATTATGAGCACTTTTAGTAAATAATGTTTTACTGCGCATGCGCGAAACATAGTGTAACTTTTATTTCACAACTTTAAAGCGACATATATAGGGCAACTTATATTAAAAAAATCAGTTCAATATCATTAGTATTCAGAAAGATATCGGCATTACAACGAGCAGAATTTTGGCTCCTGTCGAAGAGAAGCTAAGAGATGAGGGGTTGTACACAAATTGATATTTTTTAAACTTATGTCTTTAAATAGTTATATTGAATTGTATAGTGGTTAGAATTTGCTGAATACCCATGAAGACTTATCAATTACGTGCATAACTTAAATTCCAGCTAATTAGGCACCATATATAACAAAAATTTTATTACTTTAATTATATTATTTACATAATTATTAACAAGTTACATAGTGCAATTTTACGGCCAAACGATATTTTTAAATGTATTTCTCTTATGGCGAGACGATTTTTTTTATCTAATTTTCTTTTCTTAAAATATTTTAATAATTCTACATATATATTTTTTATTCGTTACGAATATTAGATGTGTTCATGGGTATTCAGCAAATTCTAACCACTATACAATTCAATATAACTATTTAAAGATATAAGTTTAAAAAATATCAATTTGTGTATAACCCCCCATCTTTTAGCTTCTCTTCTACAGGAGCTAAAATTCTGCTCGTTGTAATGCCGGTATCTTTCTGAATACTAATGATATTGAACTGAACTTTTTATATATGTTGCCCTGTATATCTGGCTTTAAAGTTGTGAAATAAAAATTACATAATGTTTCGCGCATGCGCAGTAAAACATTATTTACTAAAAATGCTCATAATTCATGTAATATTCAAAAATTCTTTTCCAAATTTTTACAACATACTTCTCTAAGATATTGTCATCTTTTCGGTAAGTTTCGTGTAATATAACAAAACACTTTACATGTTATAAGCAAAAAACAGGTGGGAAAATTTGAGATTTTTTAAGAAAACCTTTATATCTTCCCAAATATTTTTGCTGAGTTTAGGAAAACTCCTGTAAATATTACACACATTATACAGTACCATTTCTGAAAGTTTCATCTTCTTATTATTATTTTGTGAAGCGGGGTGGGACAAAAACTGTTTTGTCTTCATCAGTTTGTAGACGGTCCCCTAATTGCCCTCAGGACCGAATCTTCAATGTAAAATGTGAGTTACTGTCAATTCTTTATATATACGAAGTTTAAAGGCAATCAGTTAAACCATTCCGGAGAAATTCTAAAAAATGTGAAAATCTGCAAGTGTCCGGATACTTTTGGGCATATAGTGTATATAATCAAATCTTTTGTCAGTGCTTAATATTCATAAGGATTATGTTGTGAGCTAACGATTTAATATACATGGCACTTCTGCGGTACAGATGTTTTTCAGTTAAGCAATGTAACTCGACTTGAAGGGATGCTGGGCTTGATATACCGATATTAAGTGATGCGGAAAAATTACTCATCAATTCAGTAAATTTCACCTTCTGTGGAAAAATTGACATATATGTTATTTTTTTTTGTTCAATAAAGAAACTCTTAGATTAAAACATTTGCCAATATGACTTTCAGAAAATTTCTTCCATTCTCTTTTCACCTGAATGGAAACGAAGAAATTGCTAATAAAATTATTCCAAAATTCAATGACTTCCGATCCATGACGATTTTTTTTATATATTGCGTTAATGGAAGAACATCTAAATTTTAAATTTACAATAACATGACATTCATCATAATTCCTTTATTATTTTCACCTTCCATCCTCCAAAAGGTGTTTGTGATAATTTCATACCTCTAGGTCCAGCCCCACGCACGCGCACACACACGCAAGAACTCATTTCAATAGCAACATTGCTGGCATAATTCACCACACACGCACACACAAACACACATTCACACGCACGCACTCATTTCAATAGTAACATTGTTGGTATAATTCAACACACACATGCAAACACACACACCAACACATTTCAATATCAACATTGCTGGTATAATTCAACACACACACAAAAACACACACGCACTCATTTCAATAGCAACATAGCGGGCATAATTCAAGAGAAAAATTCTGCCAGGTTACTTCCGTATCTAAAATTCTAAATTTTAAACAGTTCAAAGCATTTTACCCTTGTTTCAGCTTCAAAATTTTACCAACCTTCATAATAAAGGAAACAAGCCGAATTAGCTCATTATGTGCTGCCCATACTGTGCTCATCTTCAAGAAAACTTCGTCAATATTCTTTTGCTTATCTGAAGACTGCAAGCCGGCTAAAGACTTAATGGAAGACTGTGCTCAACGGAAACCGTCGACTCAGGAAACACTATTAATTAGCCTTCCGTCGCTTATTGGGCATCTTCGAGAACAAAAGATAAAAGAAAGAGAAAACTTTCAGCAACAACGCCGGACCTCGACATTGTAGAAACTTGTTTTAATGAAGATGTTCTGCTCTTTACTTTTAATAAACAGGGATTTTTTTTATACTAGACTTTTCTTAGTGTTTGAAAAGTTACTGAAGCTTTTATTGTGGTTCACGTCACCAAACTATAGGTCTTAGCATTTTCAGCTCTTATTTAAAAGAAAAAATCAAGAGTTCGACATTGACTCTAGAGATGCATAAGGAAGGGAATATATCCACGAGAATAAAGGAAATAGAATAATTTTACTGAATTTAACTTTCGTAGAACGTAGGTGGTATTTCTAAAATTGATGTAGAATTGAATTTTTTAAGTAAGTGAAAATAAGTATTTGCATTATGACTTTAAAATATTTTTTTCACACACATGCAGTATTTCAGTTACTGCATTCATTTACATATGGGTAGATAGATCTTGTTTTCAAAATGCTTTTTTGTGTATCAGTCAACCTGAAAATTTGACTACGAAACTAATTATGTGCTGAAATTGACATCCTCGCCTTTTTAGCAGAATCTTTTCCATTAAAAATTATTCCAATTTGTGTGAATTCAGATGTTCAAATACTATATAAAAGATTACAAAGAAAAGTATCATTTTAGCTTTGAATCTATATTTTGCTAAAATTTGTAACTCACATAGCGTTTGTCAAAAATATATATATATGAAAAAGTTTCTACCTTTTTAAAACGAAAAAAATTCGAAACATATAAACTCCTTTAAAAAAATTCTAATTGTTGACATACCCTATTCTATTCCTACAATATAGATGTAGTTTTCTGACAGTACTCAGTATCATTTCCAAAAACTGGAAATACTTTTCTTTTATTAGTGCTTAAGAACAATCAACTAGAAAAAGCATAAATTTAAAAAGTAATAAATTTAACTTAAACCTTAAACAAAAACAACAAAAAAATTTTAAACAATAAAATTTATACAAAGTTTAAGTAGCGCCCAATTGCAGCTGCATACAAAAAACAAAGAAAAAGGGAAATCAATAACATCCAAAGAAAGCCACAAAACTAAGATAAACTCATAGGAAATTCAATTAAACCAACAAGAAATCCATTCTAGTCCATTTTATCAAGGGCTAAGGGCTGTATTCGAAATAGATTCAAAATAATTTAAAAATTTTTCTCACAAAACATTTAAGTGGCCAATCCCGTTCATCTCCCATTTCGAAACATAAGGGCAAAAATATAAAACAGAGTGAAAAGAAACAAGATAACAAAGCTGAGGAACAAGAAAACAGAGAAAGGAGAAAGCATCTTTTTTGCATGCAGATGCAACTGCGCGCTACTTAAACGTTAACTAAATTTTATTGTTTAAAATTTTTTTGTTGTTTTTGTTTAAGGTTTAAGTTAAATTTATTATTTTTAAAATTTATTATGCTTTTTCTAGTTGATTGTTCTTAGGCTCTATTTTGAATTTCTCTGGTTTGCGCTGCATTTGCGCCTTTCGATTAAATGCTTTCTCCTTTCTTTGTTTTCTTGGTTCTTTTCACTCTGTTCTATATTTTTGCCCTTATGATTCCAAATGGAAGATGAACGGGATTGGTCACTTAAAAGTTTTTGTGGTGATGGTTTTTGTTCATGCTCATGTATGATTGCTGTTATTATTAACAGCCAGATATCTAATATTTTTGAATCAATCTTATTAGCGTTTTCATGTTCATGTTTGATTTTCCCTTTTCTTTTAAGATAATGCTTTTTAGATGTACAGATCTCTTTTGTTGGGTAATTTCGGGCTAATAGAAGCTATATATGGCGTTATACAAGCTTCTTGCAGAAAAATTTCCCAATTATTTTGAATCCATTTCGAACAAAGTCCTCGGTACTTGATAAAATGGACTAGAATGGAATCCTTGTTTGTTTAATTCAATTCCCTCTGAGTTTATCTTACGTTTTTGGCTTTCTTTGATTGATATTGATTTCTTTTATTAGCATTGATTAACCACTTGCATTCTTTTCAAAAAAGGAAAATGAAAAGCTTGTGCAAATTTAACAGAGAAACGAAGAAAAAAAGAATTTTGTATATGGTGTGCTGTATTCAGAATGTAATTTTTGAAACCCAATGAGTCATATGGACTTGATGTATGAGTGAAATACAAATGCAGCTGAAAGACTCGTCACCCAAAGCGTGATATTTTTTTGACAACGGGTTCATGAGAGTTCCTCTCCTGACAGAGCTTTCAAATGACTAATTATTTACTAGTACGCTGTTTTGAAAAAGTATACAAACTGATATCAAAAATGTAATTTAAAAAGAAATGGCATTTATTTTGTTTATGTGTCCATAAAATAATCACTTAAAAATCAACTGTCTTAGAGTAGAAATCAAACTGTCTTCGTTGTCGCAGGTTCCCGTGAACTTAGTTGTCCTATCCCCGCAGAGTGAAGAAATGCCGTGAAAAATCAAACAGTTCCATGAAAGCAGGTGGAAATAGAAGAGGAAGGGAGAGAGAAATCTTTCTCCTTCCCAAATAACCGAAAACCTTGCAAACTGTACCAGAAATCACGAATCTGCCTTTTTATTGTCTTCAAGTAACGTACCAGCCGTACACATTTCTGGGGTAAAGATTAATAAATATCATCGTATGAGATTAGTAGAATAATCAATACAGTCTAAATTTTTATAAATTAAGTATTTATTAGCAACTGGAAACTAAATATTTCTTATCAGAAAAATTTAAATAAATGAATGAAGCATTTATTCTGCAAGATTTTCAAATCATGCAACATATTTAAAACAAACATTTTTTTAAAACAAAGACAGTAGATGTAAAAATTCGGAATTTGATGTCATTTCAGCTGTCATCTGCTTCAGAAAGGAAAAATTTTTGGAATTCGAAATTTTCTTGAATACTTATTTTGATTTGAGCACTAACACTAAGCAAGCGTAAGTTAAGAAGCATGCAGAGTGAAAAATAAATTGAAATAACATAAGTTTGTCATATGAAAGAACTTAGATTCAAAATTTTTAAAATCATTAGCTAGTTTAAAAAAACTAGGTTACTCAATAAACTTAGATTCAAAATTCTAAAATCATCAGATAGTTTAAAACAACTAGTTTACTCAATAAACTTAGATTCAAATTCTTAAAATCAGTAGCTAGTTTAAAATAACTAGGTTACTCAATAAACTTAGATTCAAATTTTTTAAAATCATTAGCTAGTTTAAAACAACTAGGTTACTCAATAAATTTAAGTTCAAAATTTTTTAAATCATTAGCTAGTTTAAAACAATTAGGTTACTCAATATAAATCGAAAACGATTATTATGTCTTGTGTTACGAAGGAATATTTCAATTCTAAATTAATTCTAAGAGTTCTCATATATTTCATGGAATGCAGAAAGCGCTAAATAAAATTTCCTCAAACGACACAGCAGATAAAACACAAAAGATGTTACCATAAGGCAGACACTGTTCAGCATGCAAATACAAGTTAAATAAATATTCATTTTACTGTCAAGAAAAATATGATTAATTCATTCTTTCAGAATATTTATCCTTTCAGATTTCGCTTCAGCTTTGATTCTCATTTTCTTCTGTGATGGTATCTTTTCTTCGAATCAAACATACAATAGTTCAGATGGGTGCCATAGATTTCCTCTCATGTATTTTTAAAATCCGCAGTTTTTTTCGACATATTATTAATTATTAATTGAAAAGCTTGATTCTAGCTCATGAACTATTTGCTGCTTACTTTTACTTTTGATCTCTCGTTATAAATCAAAAATCAAAAGACTGTTCAAACGTTTCTTTAACAGAAATGTTGAAGAGAGAGACAAATCTTACAAGTGGCATAAATACATATAATAATTTCCCTTCTCTATCCTTATAAAAATGAATTTTTAATGTTACAACAGATATTTTCAATATTTCTATTTCTTTTTGAGCAATTTAATTAGGCTAAAATTAACTTACAAGCAATGGACATTCTTCGATTTAGCGAATTTGATGCAAATGAATTTAAATCCTTTCCTTGGCTTCAAAACTTGAAATGTAGGAACTTTCTTGAAATTCAGCTTATTATTTTTAATGAAAACTGTGTTATTAAATTTATTTTTTGATAAAATTTAATAAAACATAGCTTTTTGTTAGAATAAGAAAAAACGTTTTTAATTGGCCAACAAAATTTTAAATTTTATACTATTTTTTTAGTTACCATTTGAATTAAAACGAGCAGACATTGATGGAATTATATTTTGAAAAACTTTTCAGTCTCTTATTACCATTCAGCTATATTTTTTCGCTACATGCATAAATTTATCTTTTCAAAAACTTTTTGATTTAGCTATTTCCAGAGTACTTTATAAAAATCTGGATCTTAAGTGGTTGTATGTTTGTATTATTACCCGCCTGTTTCAGCGTAAGCTATAATTAAAGAATTAAAGACCAGTATTCTGCGAAAGGTTTTTATCAATTATTGAAACAAAAAATTTCTAAAAACTGAAAATGCATGACTAATATTATTAATGATGCTTAAATTTATGTGATCACTCATTAATCTGCGCTTTATTAAAAAGATGTATTAATTAGATTGGAAAGAGAAATGGAAATGTGAAATTAGAACAGATTGATTTTATTTTGAACTCCCTTTTATAAAATAATTTTCTCTATAACGTTTAAAACCGCTTCCTGTTTCTGCTATCGATACGAATATCTGTGTTCTTTTCGCAGCATATTGATACGTTATTTAACAATCTTTATAACCATAAACTAGCTTATCTATCTAGATATAGGAAATCAATATAACCATAGACCAATTTAAACTGTGACATTAATTTGATGATCCGCAAATAAATTTTGTAGCATGACATATTCATATCGTTAGATTGATGAGTTTTAGATAAAATTTGTAATTTTAGAAGAATAAAGAGTAAAGTGCAAGACATGGAAGAAAGAAGAGTAAAATGCCATCGATTATCTTATAATATTTACTTTCCATTAACAAAACAAACACCAGTTTAAATTTTGGGTTATGAAAAAGGATGAAAAATATGAATTCTTCTACAACATTCCTTTCAGTACGTATAATGTTAATTTTTTAATCCTGAAGAAAAGAACAATAATTAAATTTTTAGCAAAGTTCCAAAATTAAAGAATTCTTTTAAGACTTAATGAGTTTAAATAAATTGAAATACATCAATAAAACGTTGCTTTCTAATTTTTTAACACCTATGTTACCAGTAAATTCAAAAGTCTTTTTTACCACACAGCATTTCTTTAACTATCTCACTATAATTCAAGTTGAAAATACCGAATATGCTTCTCTCTTTGTAATAAAGTAATATTAAGAAGACATGACGATTTTGGACAGTTTATTTAAATTTACCTTTAGGTTTGAACTAATAAAAGAGTCCTTAGACGGTAACCCCACCCCAAACTTTCGCACCACACCAGAGAAATATTTTTACTGACAATACTGGCCCCTATTGACTATTTTATAGAATCAGACATCGAACCTACGAATTTCCAATATTAAAGCAGGGATTCTGAAACCAAGTTCTCAACACAAGAAGTAATTTCAATTTAGCAAAATAATTTATGGAGACCCAAGTGGGCTGGAAACCTGTTCCCATAGTTCAAACATACATTTTTTCCAGAATTCAGTGACAATTTGTAGTTTTTCTGATTGATGCTAATTTACAAAATTCAGTAATTCGTACGATTTTAATTTATGTGATTGAAAATATGATAAATGACAGAATGAATGCTAATTCTAAGAAAATATTTCAATGCTACTCATGAAAACATTTAGATTTCTCGATGCAATTAGAAATATCTACTAAATTTAAATGATTTAAATAGTAAAAATCGAAATTAATGCTTACAAATATTTCAAAAGTCACTACTAACAGAATCAAAAAATACTGTTTTGTTAAATTAGTCCTATAGACATCATATGGTGATACATTTAGAGATAATTAAATTTGGTAGATTTAGCTAATTGGTCAAATAAAGGTATATGCTATACTTGTGGATAATCTTAAGTGGATTTGCATTGTTTGACTCGTTGAAACACTTTAGAAATTTAAAAGCCTCGAACTTACTTTTTTCACATATTTGATTTTCTCTTTTATTATAATGCTTGCGTTAAATACTATTTTTCTGATAAAAATAAGTTCATTTTGCATCATCATTGATGATGCAAAATTGACTTATTATAAGCATGGCATCATTTTATGCCATCAAGTATATACTCCCTTTCGTAGAATATTTCGTTAATGTCTTTCTACAAGTGAATCTTTTGACTTTTTGAACAATCAGATATACTTCTAATACCTTCACGTAAGTATTTTCGTTCCTCTACGTGTATAGCTAATAAATTACCTGAATTCTTCGACATCAAAGAGTTCTAAATTTTAGACTAACGTACTTCTGTCAGGGTTCTAAGCCTTTACTTAACATTCTAATTAACTAATTTGATTTGCTGAAATTTCCCGAGAACCTTTATTCGACGGCGAAGAGCTGCTAGCTTTCCACAGCATGTTTTAGAGCTAAAATAGCAGCACTTACCGAAAGAATATTTAATAATTTGATTTGTTTTAGGATCTACAAATGGATAGCAAAGGCTATATTAAAGTGACCTAGGCAGGAAATCACCAGAAGTGGGGATTCCATCCAATCTTGACTTACATCACTGGTCTCTGAAACGAAATTGACAATTATGAAGTGAATCGTTAGCAAAATTGACAATTATGAAGTGAATCGTTAGCAAAATTGATAATTTTGAAGTGATCGTTAGAAAAATTGATAATTATGAAGTGAATCGTTAGCAAAATTGACAATTTTGAAGTGAATCGTTAGCAAAATTGACAATTATGAAGTGAATCGTTAGCAAAATTGACAATTTTGAAGTGATCGTTAGAAAAATTGATAATTATGAAGTGAATCGTTAGCAAAATTGACAATTATGAAGTGAATGGTTAGCAAAATTGACAATTATGAAGTGAATCGTTAAAGAAATTTTATAAAAAATGATTCATTAACCCTTTCATAACGAGCGAGGTGGTCCCAGGAGGCCTAAAAATCTCCCTTTAACAGCGACGAAGGCCGGTCTGAGGCAGTTGGCTTCTGAAATCGCTTAAGAGACAAGAACTGTAGAGGGGCCAAATTATCCTTGCTAAACACAGCCCGTTTGGTTGGATAAATGACCACCCAGGTTGGGAGAGTCCAATTCATGTCGTTTCCTCCCAAAAAGTCCCGGTTTTAAATGAGCAAGAAGAAAATAATTGTATCGGGATTGAAGAGCTAAATGTATCGGCAAGCGCTAATAGAATGACAGTTTTCCTAGTCATTGATTTTTTAGCATGTGAAAACACGGTGCTGTTTCGTGAAGATAACAGGTGACGTCTTTAAATGGCTTGGGCAACAAATGTAGAGCTTCTTGCTAAACACAGCCCGTTTCTGTGCGCCCTAAGGAAAGGTTATAGCAGGGGTGGGATGATAGGGTAAATGACTGCCCAGGTTGGGAGAGTCCAATTCATGTCGTTTCTTCCTAAAAAGTCTCGGTTTTAAAGGAGCAAGAAGAAAAAAATTGCCTCGGGATTAAAGAATTAAATAGATCGGGCGAGCACTAATAGAAATACAGTTTTCCTAGTAAATATTGGGTTCATTGATTTTTTTAGCATGTAAAAACACGGTGCTGTTTCGTGAAGATGATAGGTGACGTCTACAAATGAAGAGCTCCACCCCCTGTGAGCTTGTAGCAACTAACCAGATTTAATTCATAATTATCTGATTTATTCTTTTAATGTAGAGCATATTTAAAAACAGTAAATGAGTTAGCAGAAAATGGTGCAATAAAAAGGATACCATGAGCGTTTTTCATGGAGGTCTTCCTTAATAAAATGTATTCATTTATGTGTAATGGAACTTCTCAAACAAGAAATACAGAATTGTGCAAAGGATAATTCTTGGTAATATTTTATAATGACTTACAGATGAAAATGTGCAACGTCTTGAAGGCGTTTACAACATGTTAAATACTTTACACTTATTTTGATTTTTTTTTGGTCCATTGTGCATTTTTGATGAGAAAAATAACTGGATATTCCAGAGTTGTGTAAGTGATTCTAGATGAGATAACCACTTACTTTTGTCATGCGAATTCAAAAGAATTTAATCTATTTTTGTATTCATTTTGTTGAATAACATTTATATGTTTTGCAAGAAATCAAAGTATGCAATTTTCCCCCAAATATTCATTTCGCCATATTAAACATTCCGAAATAATTCAATTTATTCAAGTATTTATTTCCTGGGGAAAGGAGTCAAATTAATCTCTCCCAAACTGTCCTACTAATCAGATAAAAATTTCTAAGTTTATAAATTATTTTTTTGGTCAGGCTATTTGTACTTTTTAAATTCTACAGAAGATTATTTTTATTAATATTTATTTTTTCCTTTGATAAAATCAAATGTTAGTTAACATAATATAATTCCAATTATTTCAAATTTAATTCAATAATAACTTTTATATCGTTCTAACGAATATTCCTAAACATTAGAGATTCTGCAGGTGTTCTGCCAACTTGTTAAGGTAACGATATTTTGCAAATTTCGACTAGTCCATAGCTGTAAGTCATTATTTATATTAAGAACTTTCTGTGTCTAAAATTCGTCTGAAAAAAGGCGTTTGCTAATGCAAAACTAATTTTGTAAACTTTTTTGCACAGAATTAGGAAAATATTTCAATTAATTTTCATCTAGTTCTACCATAATGCAGTTATAACAAGGAAATTGAAATTTTCCCATGCTAGTACAAATTTATTTAAGAAACGAAAATATCATTATTTATAAAGGAAACGTATCAATGCAATATGCCACAAATAATACGATTTGACCCAGCTTAGGAACAATAGAAAAAATTTTGAATTAATAAAGTGTCAAAAAATCATTTATTATTCCTAATGTTAGGAAATCAACATTTTGAATGTCTCTGAAAAGGAACAGTCTTCAATCAATTTTTATCCGAGGTTAATTAATTTATGGTAAGCAAAATGAATCATTTTTGATTTTTTAAAATTCTGAATGCTTCCAAAGGCTTTTTTCATTTCATTTTCTTTTTTTAAGAAAAACAAAAGATGACAATTTATTTTTTCACTATGAAATTATAGAAATTTAATTTTGCTTCTTGACGTCCGATGTTTTTTCTACGCAATTTAAAGTTTATTCATTTTTTATCTTCGCTTTGTCCGTACAAATTAATGGCAGAAAGCATCGCTAAAATTGTTAAATTAAGCAATATGATCTTTTCTTTATCTTTTTTCCTATATTTTTTTCTTTTGCCTTGTAGTAACTCTTTTTATTTTTTGAGAAAAAAATCAATATCATCAATATTGGAAAAGGAGAAGAATCTGCCTTTATTATGCTACAAAAACAATTTCCGTCCCTTGAATTCACTGTAATATATTGATACATTTTTATTTTAAATATTACAAAGACGGTTAAGATCTTGATGTATATATTTATTCTCTTTCTTAATGAAATTAAAATTGATAATTCTAACGGTTCTACTCCTTTTTGTTAGGTTAAGTTGAGTTGACCGTCACTTTAATCCAAAGCAAACTAATTCAGGGTGAAATAACGAAGGGTTCCGTGAACGATCAGTAATTTACTTTAATGAAAGCTTGCTAATTATTTACAAATATTTACATGCTGTTAAGAAACCGGAGAGAAAGGGTGCCTTCTTATCGAACGTTAAGACTCCTGGTGGTCATAGAATGACCCCAAACTGAAATTCAACCCTGCGCTGTTCACAACATTATATTTTTAGTTGAAAAAATAATGCTTTTGACTTTTAGACAATAAGAATATAGTGCTTAACACAATAAAATCTACTCCATTATTTTCCACTTATAAAGCACGGATTTCTAGAGGGTCCGTTTTCCGTGCATCTCTTTCACGTGAAAAGTTTGGTGCTCATTTCTCGATCAATATATTTGTGCACTCTACCATTAATCGTACCATGTATCGTGTTATCGTGGATGAATAATTCCCAATTTCTCACAGGATTTGCCATATATTTCGCTTCCTCTGTTTTTCTAGGTAAGCGCGACACAATATTATGACAACGAGAACGAATATTCTGCCTTAATTTTGTTTTCCTCCACTTTAAGCCATATTTTAATGAAAACTATTCCATGTTATTCACTTCCTCATTTCCAGAATCTCCGTCCTCTTCCGATTCAATTCCGATGAAACTATCGTGACCTGAAAAATTCTCTGAATCTTCATCAGTTTCAACTTCAACAAGAAGTTTACGTTAACGCTCCATTTCTTTTTCGTATGAAGTCGGCATTTTGAGCAGCAGGTAAATGCTTCGATTCGGAAAGGGCAACAACCAACTGACGTTATCACCCGCGTGGAATAACTGGTCTATTTTATAAACGGAAGGACGCGCAGGGTCATTCCATAACCGCAGTTACTGACGAAACGCGTATTAGGGGACTAAAAATTCCAGAAATACTTTCTAAGTACTCAGAAAGGACAGAGGGGGTGACTAATTCAGCTAAAGTTAAGGTATCCGACTGGTTTAAAATCGTCGTTTTTGATGAAATTATCAAAAAAATTATGACTTAATTTTGTAGCCTGCTTAACCAGCTTTCTAAAACTGTCTCACTTTTTACTCTACGTGAATTACAAATGGATTTACAGCTGTTTTATTACCGAACTGCAAGCATTATTTTATGTTGCATGAAAACTTTAAATGCGTTTTCTGAGAAATGATATTTTTGAGGAAAACGGTCGACCGTAACAATGATTTCTCAAAACGCTATTCAAGTATTGATATGAAATTTTCTGAGATTGTTTTCTGTAATATGCTTGATGTTTTCCTCTAAAAACTAAGGTCAATTTTAAAATGAAATATTATTTTTAAGTGCTTAAATATAAACGAAAGCATTTTTTATGAAAAATTACCAGTTTAGTGACTAGATTCAGCTATATCTCAAAACTATTTTGAAGTACAAGAAATATTTTAGAGCATAACACAGATAACTGTCATAAAAACGTACTCCTACAAGGATTTATGTATATTTAGAATACGATTTTGTCTATGGCTGTTAGCGTAAGGCAAATATTTTAGTCATTTTTCTTCCAATTTCTCATTTTTTTAAAAAAAAAATATTATTTTGAAAGCCTGATTTTACAATATTTTCATAGTTTTAAAACATATGCAGTTGAAAAATAACATTAA
>BGPR01005235.1:56740-97154 GCA_013235015.1 Araneus ventricosus | reverse complement strand
TCGACAAGCTACGTTTCAATTGCATGTTGTAATGTAGTTTTTCTTTTGCCTGGTTTTGATACATACTTTCTGTTTTCATTTGCATGGCATTTTGCATGTAATTTTTATTTACACGTAATTTTTATTTACATCATACTATTTTTATCTCATCCGTAATTTTATACGGACACATATATTGCACATTCATTTTTAGGCCACTCTTTCTTTTTTTCGTCATTTCTTCAATCTGTTCCTCAGAGTATTATCCTTTTTTTTAAATGGTTCCCTCGTCTTCATCAGAACTCCCTGACCTCAGAGTGGCTTGATCTGTGACATCCCAGTCCTTTCATGACTGGATTCACTTGTTCCTTTATGTGATCTCCTTGATGCCTCTCTGATTTGGTTATTTCATTTCTTTTTTATTTATTTTTATTTCATTGTTCTAGGTTCTTGGTTTGTCTCAAATGTTCTAGGAATTGAGGACTGGGTGTGCACGGTATTAATACGCAGAGGCATTGTGTTCATAGATTCAACGGTTCGTATGGTTACTTTTGCACCTGGTGAATCTAGCTTTTGCCGGAGGATTTTCTGAAGATCTCATTTTCTTTTTATATTATTTTGGCATAGTCTTGATATTTATCACAAGATCTTCTGCAGTTGCGGCGTTTTTGCTATGGACATGTTATAATTTTCTCTTCTTTATCTTTATACTATATGTCTTCCACTTTTCAGCTTTTCTTTTTATAAGTTGTTTTCTTGACATTTTGTTTTTTTTGAATGTTTTATTTTGTGTGCATGTTGCTTTTTACTGCTATATTTGAGCTTTTCCATTATTTGTCTCTCTATATCTCTCTCAAATATATTCAATTATTAATAGTCTAATTAGAATCTTTAAGAGCTGCGAGGCCGGGAGTTAGATTCATTCATTTATTAAAGGTGGCCAGAATGCTGCATTACCTCTGGCTGTAGTTCAAATAAAAAGAGAGAGCCCAGAAGATCCTGCTTTTTCTCTCAGGTGAGGATTCTGGATGAGTACATGATCAAGTAGAGGATGTAATGGCCTATTTTACTATATTGCATTAAGTATTTATGCGAGGGAAAATCTGTGACAATATTCTTCAATTTCTAATTGTATTTTGCCTTCTGAGCGATTAAACATTCTTTATACAAGATGGGGAGATTTAATATACCTCAGGCGGAATGGGATGAAGACTGGGTTTAAGAAAAAATGATTTTAGGATAAGATTCATGGACTTGCCTGGAAATATATAAATACTAGCGGTACTTGCGGCATTTGCTGATGGAGATCAGGACTAACAAAGTAGAAAAAAGAACCTTACAATGACGCAAGTTTGAAAACTAAAATCAAAATAAAAAAATTACCTTTTTGGTTTTCCTCTTGTGTATTTTCGCTGCAATGTAGGTACATTGTCAAGAGTATTATTACAGGAATTGGACGTGAAAGTAGTTATTCAGCAGGCAAAATATAAATGGAATCGAAAATAATAATGATCGAGTATGATTTTGTTAGTGAAGGTCGCGGCGTATCCTTACCGTCACGCCAATCAAAATTGGCATCAACGTTTCCCGAAGTGCCGCTTTGATCAGGAAATATGGCAGCTGAGAGAAAAATTGTTAAAAAAAAACGACAAAGATCTTTGCTTGTTCCCAGTACAAATCCAGCCGGACGTTCCTAGTTTATGGCTAAAAAAAATTAGAAAATAATGAGTGGTATTAGAGGAATGGATAATAGGTGTTAAAAACAAAGGTATAGCATTTGGGCTGACGGCTATTTTAAAGATTCTCCAAAATTCGTTAATTAGGTTAGAATTGAACTAATTTCTAATTTAGAAAGTCGTACTCTTTCAATTAGACATTATCTATTTTTGTCTTTAGGTTATTTCAGACAATCCTTTGGGTCAGTTGTTTGGAAGATCAATGACAAGCGCAAGACATATGATAAGATCTGGGTCAGGATTTATGGAGATTTCAGGGGTTGCGTTTGTTTGGGTCTTTTTTTTTTTTTTTTTTTATTCCATTTCTTTATATTACTTAGGTTCAAAATTTCTGTAAGAATGGATGGGTTCTAGATCTGGACTATCGCGGTCTGACCTGGGCGACATGTAGCATATATTGATTAAGAGTTGGATTTTGGAATCTCGGATTAGGTGGATATATCTCTCGGTCATAATTCTGATTTTTTATCTGTTTTTCTTTGGTTTCGCATATCGTTGTTCATACCGCGGGAGGGCGACTGTAGCTGGTCTTTTGGTTCCTTATTTTTTTTTTGCATTTTTTTTTTTATTTACGGTCGTTGAAGTTTATACGAACTAACATTTTGCTGATCAGAATAGGCCGGAGTTCTAATTCCTCTTCATGCCTGATACTTGATAATGCAAGGCCATTTGTTAAATTCGTTACCTAGTATGGTTTGCAGATAATCGATGATTAAAGGTGTAAAATTAAAAATGAATACGAAAATGCTGTTAAATTTATTTAATTTACTTATCTAAATTAAAAGGAAGAAATTAATGTCGCCTGATATTGGTTCTATTTTCTGATAATCTAGACACTTTGGTATTTTCACTGGAATAATCAGTTTTAAATTGTGTTCAAATGTTTTAATTTTGTGAATCGCAGAATGACTAGAGTTCGATTACTAGATTTAAACACATGATACTGATGGCCAACAACACATTCAGACTAGATTTAATGATTTTTAATAATGCAATACGATGAATTCGTGTAACAAAATTGGTATAAGTATGAAAATACATGTTAGAGAATTTTTCGTTACTTGTTTTTTTTTTAAAAGTAAGAACGACTAATGCTCAGGTATTTGGTCCTCTCACCAGTCGTCCGACACTTTATTTTTCTTTCAAATAATCAGGTGGATTCATTCGTTCAGAATAGTGGGCCCATTCTTTACAATGTCTTCAGTTCATTAGAGAGCTGTATATTGTCTGTAACAAACTTTGCTCATAGCATATACAGGTTTTCCTAGGGTTGATCTGGACTTTAACCTGGCCGTGTAGGCATTTCTTTCTTTTGAAATCCCATTCTAGGGTTTGATTTATAAAATGCTTATCGCAAAGAGCTTTTCTCCATTGAAATGTATCAGTTATCCCGTGAAGATTGCTGACTATGGATGATCATGGCGTACTTGACGTTGTTGAACTCCATACGTCCCGACGTTGTTTTCAATCGCACAATCCATTTAGTGAGATGGGAAAAACCTACGGTTTAGATATGAAAACATTTTTTTGTTCAGTTTAACCAGGATTTTTTGAGTTATTTTTTACTGAGTTTTAAATTCTTTTTTTTAAATCAAAAGCCGGAAAGAACCGGGTGAATGGAAATCGATTTGGGTTCAGCTGGACTAAATTTACTAAGTTATAAACTTTGTTCTATCTCTGACTTAATCATTGAAAGCATAGCTTCCTCAGGCGTCCTAACTTAAACAGGATTATACCAAAAGTCTTGAACGGATGGATTAGTTCAGTAGATTGGATGCAAAACCAATGCCTAATAAAAATTTTGCCCTAAACGTCTGTTTTTTGAAGCCAAAAATATTTATCTTTGTCAAGTTCAAGCCCCGAAAGATTAAATCTTACGTTGAATGATATTCTTTCCAGGTGGGAGGTATCCTAGGCTCACGATCAAACAATTGAAGAGTCTGTGGATTAGATGATAAATGTTATTTGTGATAGTTCATTCTTCCCTTAAAGCAAATATCTATAGAACATTTTGTCTAATGCTGCATATTGCAGTAATTTTATCATTATTCTTATTACTGTATTGTATTAGACATACTTATTTATAATTATTACTTATTACGTTATTAATTATACTTATTGTATTATTACTAATAAGAGAATTTTTTTTATCCATAAAGCGTTCTTTTTTAGAAACCTTCTGGCAAAACCAGTTTCAAAACTTTGGTTATTTTAGGCAGTTTTGGCCATGGGGTGTAGGGCAAAAGGCCTGGTCAACCGAGCCACCGTTTTTTCAAAGCTAGTTATTTTGAGCAGGTTTAACCGCCCGTGAAGAGTTAAATGACTAAAAAACCAGTTTACTAACTTCCAGGCTCCCAGTTTTTCCGCTGCAATAACCTCCATCTGAAACAAGTAAGCCCAGATGAAAGCTTATATCTAAGTTTGATCTTGTCAATAAGTGAGGTTTAAATAAAGGTTTCCGCAGCTAAAGGTTGAACCTTTCCTTGGTAAGCGGAAAGGTTCTAGAAAAAAAACAGTCAGCAAAACTAAGGTTTTCTATAAGGTTTTCAATCACGTTCCTCAAAACTGTAAACTATTCCTTGCATAGCTTTCCAGAAAGATTGTTGGGCTATCCTTGGGAAAATATATGGGAACCTCTTCCCTCTCAAGCCATGTCATGCAGAGATTTCCCCCCATTTTTCATCCCCGCCTCAAAGCCCAGCCTCCTATAAACTTCAGTTCCTCGGGCTGGGGATCAGACCCTTTTATCTAGAGTTGTGGCAAACTGTCTTCACTATACTGGACAGGGCTACACACACGATGGACATGTAGTTCATAAAAAACTATCTACGTGTTTGCAGGAATGGTTTCTGAGCAGTTTGCTTGAAATCTTTCCTTGGACAGCCTGCTGCATTAGAAATGTAGCCTTCCCCTTCTTTCCATATACTAGGGAGGATCAATTCCTTCCACCAAGTCATCTCAATAGTGTTTATAGTCATCCGGACCCTCTAGTTAAATTTCTATTTAGCCAGGAAATTCAGCAATTTATTTCCTCTCATCGTTCCATGACATGACATTTTGAATCTATTTCAGTTTTTTCTCTCGATGACGTACCAATAATTTTGGTGTGTGCTTCATTTTTATATATTTCTAATAGTGTTTTATTTAAGATTTTTCCAAACACGTGAAGTTTTTTCTCTGAAACGTTTCGAAATTTTACGAGTCGAAAGAACTTTTTTAGTTGATATTCGAAAAATTTGTCGATCGCCCCGTACGGTTAAAATCCTTTTTCTTCCAGCACTTTTTATTTTGTTTAAATCATATTTTATAATTTTATGACATTATGAATGGCTGGTTTTAGAACTCTTCATTATCCCAGCCATTTCTCTTACAGATTTACCAGCACCCTTACGTAAACATATTTTTACCAATGCCTGACAAAAGCATGATTTCAATTATTTATTGTTATAAGACAGTAGGTTTTCAGATGAATGGCAACAGCCAGATGTTATCTTGCTTTAAATTTGATTTAAAAACGAGTATGGCAGAACGAAGTTACGACGCACGAGTTAAGATAATTTATGGAATGTATTTGTTTCTAATCAACAGGGACGTGGCGAGCGTCTCACATCTAGGGGGGTGTGACATACAAAAAATGCCGACTCTAATGATGAACTTTGCCGACTTTAAAAAACGACTATTTTTTTATACTGTCCAATATACGTAGTTCGTACTGTGATGTATAAGATCATTTTAGATTATGAGGAGATTAAATATCTAGGAATCACCAAGGACAAAAGATTTACCTACAGATATCACAATGAAAATATGAAGGGGGAAAAGTAGCTCTCAAATGAGAAGAATCGACAAATAGATTCCTTAAAAGGAAATACTTTGTATATTCGAGAAAATATGAGTATTAGTACTAAATTTTTAACTGCGCGTGTGCGAAACATAGTATACATCTTCTTTCATAATTTTGAAGCCATATATATAGGGCAGCTTAGATAATTCCAACTGAATACCGTCAAAATTCAGAAAGTTATCGGCATTGTAGCGAGAGGAATTTCAGTTTCACTCTAAGAGAAACTAACGATGAGGGGTTTTCACAAACTTATACTTCTTAAACTTAAATCTCCGATACACCGAATTGGCGCAGTATGGCCAAAACTGGCTCTTGCGCCAAGAAACACAAAACAACCAACCAACCAATACACCAAATCTGAATTTTCTAAATGTTGAATACCCATGCATACTTATAAGTTAAGCACACAGTTTAAATTGCATTTCGACTATTACTATTCGAAGATTAAAGTTTAAATAATATCATTTGTGAAATATCCCTCAGTATTTTGCTTCTCTTCGAGAACAGCTTTAATTCCATTCGCTGCAATGCCGATATTTTTCTGACTTTTAAAGATATTAAACTGGAATTTTAATATAAATTGCCTAATATGCCTTGTTTTGAAATTATGAAAAAAAATTATTTTATACAGATACTCGTATTTCCTTGAATATTCAAAGTATTTACTTTGAATTTTTATATAATGCTTCGATGACATACTGTCACGTCTTATGTAAGTTTCGTACAGTAAAAAATTATTTACTTCAAATGCTGATATCTTCTTTAATTATCAATGTATTTACTTCAAATATTAATACAGTACTTTTCTAGCATATTGTGAAGTATTCTGTACGTTTCGTATTATTTCGTGAAAAACTCTTCAAGTTTTAAGCAAAACAACATTCCGAAAAATTTGGGATTTCTTAGAGAAATTTTTATATCTTCCCGAATATTCGTTTTATTTATACGAAAATGCTTGTAAATATTGCGCACATCACTCAAAAGAATTGATGAAAGTCGCAAAACATTATCAGTTTTCTGTGAAGCGGGATGAGCCCAAATCCCTTTTCCACTTCATCCATTTCTGGTCGGTCTCCTAAATGCCCTCGTGACCGAATCTTCAATGTAAATTGTCAGTTAAAACTCATATATTACATTGAGATACTTTATATGGTCGAGATTTGAGGAAAATTCATACAGCCTTCCGAGATGTATTCGAAAAAACTAGAAATTTGATTATGTATACCTCACTTAACTTGAAAGTTTGTTCAGGCACAAGCGAGTGCATTCAGCTGCTTCACAGAAAGCTGATGATGCACATTTCTCCCGAAATGCTGTATGAATTTTCCTCGAACTTCTACCATATAAAGAATAAGTTTTAATTCACAATTTACATTGAAGATTCGGTCACGAAGGCATTTAGGGGACCAATCAGAAATTGATGAAGTGGAAAAGGGATTTGAGCTCACCCCGCTTTTCAGAAAGCTGATAATGTTTTGTAATTTTCATCAATTCTTTTTTGTAATGTGAGCATTTTCGTAAAAATAACACGAATATTTGGGAAGATATGAAGGTTTCATTTAAAAATCCCAAATTTTTCCCCGTGTTTTTTGCTTATAACTTGCAGAGTTTTTCACGAAATAATACGAAATTTACAGAATACTTCACAATATGGTAGAAAAGTACTGTATTAATATTTGAAGTAAATACATTGATAATTAAAGAAGATATCAGCATTTGTAGTAAATAATTTTTACTGCGCATGCGCGCAAGGTAGCGCAATTTTTCTTTCACAACTTCAAAGCCAGATATATAGGGCAACTTATATAAAATGTCCAGTTCAATACTGCGAATATTCAGAAAGATATCGGGATTTTGGCCAGCACTGTTTTATGTTACCTGCCATCTGCTACCTCCAGATGGCATTTGCGCACCCATGTTCCCTATGTGATTTTGGATGCTTATCAAATGCTATATCAAATTTGGTCACGTTTTTTAACCTCCCTGTGTAAATAATAAATATAATAATTATTACTAGGCGATTAACATGTCACTAAACTTTTATTTACAGAATTGGAAGATAAAAGACCACAGAATCTAATAGCTTCCTCCATTAGTGAATTTCGATTTTTAAAAAAAATTCGTTGAAAATTGGAAAATTAAATTACGTATAAAGTTTAGAAAGTAACGAGACAAATGATAAACTGTGCACACTCTGTCTCCTGAAAAGTATTCTGAAAAATTAATAGTAAAGAAAGTGTTCGGTCCAATTGCACAATATAGTCCATTTGGGGCTTCGTAGTATAGCGAGGAGAACCGAGAATATATTTTGGAAGCATCCCTTTCTTCCAACTGGTACCAAAATTTCATAAAGAGATTCAATTTTGGTACACGTAACAAATTTCATTTATCTAGTTTTCTGCACTTTTGTGTTAAATTTTCACATACTCACAAGTAGATAGGGAGACAGGCCGCTAACTTTTGAAGGATTTGATTCGAAATTCAAACGATTCTAATGATAAAACGAAGCTAATTTTTATCTATCTAGCTGGTTGCGGTGCTGATTCGTCGTGTCCGCATATACACGGACGGACAGATAGATAGGGTACACGAATTTCAACCAAAATTTGTTTGAAATCTAAAATTTTAGTGTTATGACTATATACTAAATTTCAACCGTCTAGTTCGTTGCGCTTATGGGTTATGGCATTTAGAGACAGATATGCATAATTCCAAAAATATTTTTTTCCGGCTCAGGGAAGTTTCACACTTGAAAATTAATCAAAATATCGTCATCGAATTTTTTGACGAATACAATATTTTTCTTTGTATCTTTCGCAAATAATGAGAGAGTGATGAAAAAAAACGCAGATGTGTTAAATAATCTCCATTTTACACCGCCTGGTAATGGCACCCAGGGCAAGTGCCCTGCCTGCCTTACTTTAGCTACGGCAATGACCTGAGAGTTAATTTCGTTAATATTTTAAATCCCATAATTTATATTTTAATGTTATTTGCGAAGTTGAAACTCAATTTCAATACGTCAGTATATTCTCAAAAGCAGAACAGTTGAGTAAAGCCATTGCTTTGCTCTTTCTATAACGATGTAACCATGATAAAATACTCCTCCCCCAAAACTCATAAGTATGCGGATACGTATGAAGGAGTTTCAGATTTTATTATTTATTTATTTAGAAAAGCTTCAGAAAAATTGCTTAAATGGGCTGGCAGGACAGTAAAAAAGATTAAATTCTTTACGTCTTGGCCTTTTTAATTCTGCTTGCAAAAATATAATCAAGAATTAAAAAATGCCAAGGTAGTTTTTAAGAATCCGAAAAGTATAGTAACATTGAAATTCTTCTTTGCTGAATTTAGAAACATAAAATAAATTATTTTCCATCACGGCGCCTCAACTCAAGACTGACACCTGGGCATCAGTACTGGCTGTGCAACCTTCTTCTCTTATTTCCAGGAAGAACATTTTCATTACATTTGCAACTCGTGTTGAATTTGTGAAGTCTGGTTTGTTTTGTTATAAATGAACACTAAATTTATTAACCGAAATTTTCTCCCGATTTTCTTATTTTGATGCAACAAGCCTAACATACACAATTCCAAAGATTGTTGTGGTCTATATGAAACTAAAACAGCATTTTTTTTATTGAAAATGACGAAGAACATATTTAAAAAATTCTCGACTTATTTTTTCAGTCGGTTAAAGGTTTCTACTTAAAATAACGATTTTTTATGCAACTGACTTCTATAAAATTTTTTGCTTTTGGCATCATGATCGTTAGCCGACTAATCGTATTTATTACGAAATCTGATATATAATGCCGACTCAGGAAAATCGTCGGATATTGAAAATAGCTGTATGAACTGATTCCTCATCGATACAAGAAAATACTATTATTGTATCTATGACAAAAAGTCAATTTTGACGAAGCATTCACATAAGCAAAAATCGACATTTTCTCCGTGTGGCAAACATAGTTTTGCCGATTTCGCAAGAAGCAAGATTTTCATTCCGAAAAATAAAATATTTCCAATTAAATATTATTAAAATATTCCTCAAAAATACCGACTTGGGGGGGAGGGAGCATGTTGTTTTCATACCATTGCAATCATGTATCTCCAATTATCGTAATGTAATATTTCGTTTGATTATTTTTTCAAAATTTGCCGACAGATCTGATCAAAATGCCGACTTCGGAAACATCTGGGGGGGGGGGGGACCCCCCCCACCCCCACCTCGCCACGTCCCTGCTAATCAATTAATAAATGTTTCTTTAGTCTTTAAAAAATAGTCTTATAAATGTCGGATTTTCGCACCTAAATACACAAAGAAGCCAACACTTATAAAATACAATTTTTCTCACTTCGGCTAAGATAACTCTTTACCCCGTGGCATCTTCAGATAAATCGTGGATAACATAATCAAAACCTGCGCCTTTGCTTGTAAGGCAATGTTTTCACGAAATACTAAAGCACGCAATTTATAATGATTCCGATGTGATGTATAATATGCTAATATTCTCAGGTAATCTTATAATTTCTTAACAAACACTTTATTAAATTTTTCGAAAAATGAAGGGATTTTAATAAAATTTAAGTTAATTTTTGAAGTTGAATTAGCTCAGTGTTCACGATCAATTTTACATACACAGGTTAAAAATTTGCATATTATGTCTTCTTCGTAAATGCACCAATTCGTTAGTGGCCTTATAATTTCTTAATTTGTGTACCCGGTTTTACCCCGAGTGCAGATGTTATAAAACACGAAATAGGACCGCGCAACTATTGCACTAAATTCTTTTTGTTTGATGAGATATAAATCCCTAGTAATTATATCGCCACATTAAAAAGAAAAGAAAGAAACTTCTTAACTTTCCTTGCTCTAAAATTATAAAAATTAGATGCACTTGAACTAAAACTTTATGTTTCCATATTTAATTAATTTTCTATAAGTTATAAAATATTTACTGGCAACATTGTGTAAAATTATCCATTTAAGAAAGTTCTAGAAGTTTCCATGCGATGTTAAAATTTAAGCGCGTACCTTACTTCTTTGAATATATTTTATTTTATTTTCATCCCTTCTTCCTGTTTAGTCTGTCTTTTAGTTTAGTCTTCCTGTCAAGTGTTTTCTTTTGTTTCTCTTGACTTGAATTTTGTAAATAAACCATCCGAGGTAACACAACAAGTTTTCCGATATTGTACAATATTGATCGATATTGTACAGTATTGTTCGATATTGTATAATATTATATGATATTGTACAATATTATACAATATTGCGAATATTGTTCAATATTGTACAACTATTGTATTGTGCTACTAGGGAAATTATTTTCTAAAACTGTTTTTTTCTCCGTGACAATATAATAAGCTAGACTAAATATAATTTTCATAACTGTAATGATTATTAAATAAGGATAGTTTAGAAACAAAAGAATATTAGTGAGTTGAGATCTTAAAACAAATACCCCTTCACAGACGCGGTGAATTTAACAGCAACAACATGGCCACTATGGCCGTTTCATCTCCTTAATCAGGGCCGGCCCAAACAAAAGCGGGGCTTGGTACAAAGTTGATTTGCGGGGCCTTACAAAAAAATTCGTATAACAAAATAATGATTTATTACATTTTGGTAATTATTAAATTGCTCAGATTGGAAAAGCACGTAATTAATAAATGAATATAATTTATGCATAAGGAATATAAGAAATATAATTTTAAAAATAATTTTTGATAATTAAAATAATTTTTAAATTTAATATGACCAACGTGCAAACTTTAATGCTAAAATCGTTAAAAACATTATCTGACACGAAATCAATAATGAAGTTAATTTAATAATAGTTATTAAATAGTCACAAATAATTATGAAATGTCAAAAATTTAACCCTCCAGAAGTCGCGCGTATGTATGAGGTATCGTGCATCGTATTATATATTTATATCGTGTTATTTTACAAAAATGAATGCAACTTATATTTATGTAATTTGTATTTAATAGCTCCATACTACATAAAGATTTTATAAATAAAATTTGCACTTCAATTTATAAAAAAACGATATAAGCAAGTAATACGATGCACAATATAAGTGTCTCCTACAATACGCTTGACTGCTGGGAGATAAAATAATCCAAATATACAATACTTAGTAATGTAGTGTTATATTAGACAAATAATAATTGTAATTATTTTGGATTTCGATTAAACATGCACTTTCCTAGCTTTTATGGAGGAAAATTTATCAATTACTCCATCGAATTAATTTTATCAGAAGTGTATTTTTTGATGCTAAGAAATGCAAGATCACTCAGGCCATCTCCCATGGACAAGATGACAATATGAATATCAGTTTACTGAATGAGCGTTTACGGCTAGCAACAGATACTGAAATTATTAAAAGTATCTGAAGTGCGTTTCTAAGATTTGGGAAAACATCCTCACAGTAATCAAGTATAAATTTTAAAACCTTTATAGAAATTTTTGAACAAAAGAAATGTTAAATATTTTTACACTTTTCGATTCCCATTAATGTAGAATGAGAACGGAAACGTACCGAATTTTCAATACTAAATACAAATTACTGTAAATATATTTCAGAGAGAGAGAGAAAAGTATAAACTCAGATAAACTTATAAGTAACTTTAAATAATGCAGAGGTTGCTCGATTATTTGATGCAAGTGCAAATTAAATCATTTGACATTCACATTTTGAATATGATAACTAAATACAAGCATTCCTTCTTAAATAAAAAAAAATCTTCAATTATTTTTTGCGAACACATGTTTTAGAAATGTGTGCTTTCTTCCTTCTTTGTGAGGAAATATTAAAAACTGTTCAGTTTGAAAACTTTCTGTGCTAAAATTAAAATTATAAAATGATAAAATTGGTTCAATTAGGGTTTCAAAACATGAAAGTTCTAGAAACTTTAAATTACTTTTAACCATGCAATCAACTGAAAGAGAAAGTCCTTCTCTCCGTTTCAATTTTTCTGTCGGTTTGCGATTACAGTATTGAAATAAAATTTCATACCATATGAATGAGATTTTCTTTTAAATTAGATTATGAAATGAATTTTTAAAAGTTGAGCTCATTATTTTTTCATATTTAATAACAAATAGACCAAAGAGATAATCACCTGATGACTAACTTATCCACATTTATGCACAACTTACTGTGAGTTTCGATTTTAGGATATTTAAATTGAATCAATCTTCAAAATGCTTCGTATGTTTTAAAACTTATCCAAATAATTTTGAAATTTAGTTTCATATATTCTGGAAAACCACACTTTTTACCAGAAAAACGAGAAACCCTTTTGACATATGTGGTTCATCATCGTTTAGCAATCCTGCTACACACAAGGGTAACAGATGTGCTCAATTTAGAACTAGATAAGCCGAAGATAAAACATTCACCTAGAGGTGTCTCTTTAAGCTGCCCTGGGAAAGACTATTTGCTGGCCATTAGGGAAACAGACGTGGATCCCCACAGAAGTCCCTGAAGCAACTGTCTCGAGAACAAGGAATGCATTGAATGTTATCACCTGAAACAGACTTCAGCCATTTCCTGAAGACGTCAGAACGTATAACTCGCAGTCTCCTGTTTCTGCAATGTTTTACATGTATGTTCGGATAAAAACAAACAAATCGCAAAAAGGCATTTTCATTTTGTAAAATCCCTCAGCGGCGCGAGGCCTTTCAGAGGCGCGGGGCCTTTCAGAAGCGCGGGGCCTTTCAGAAGCGCGGGGCCGCTCTGTCCTTAATTAATGGAGTGTAATTCAGAAGATGTCCGCTAGAAATGAGAAATAAATAGCGCGAGAATCCAGGTACCCGATTTTACCCCGTTCTCTCTTATAAAATTCAATAATTTAGATGGGATAAAAAATCCAAAACAAATTAGAATTGAATCTAAATTACTCAGTTGTATAGGAACTGGCGACAAGGGTGGTACATTCACCACTCTTAGGAGGACGTTGTGAAGACAAAAATTTAATATGTTTACTAGTTTAATTTACTTTTCAAAGCTAAATATGACGAGAATGGAGAATATAATGCTTTTTTTCCTGGCACTATAAATCTCGTTGCGTGACAAGTTAACTGCAATATTTGGTAATTGGATTAATTGTCTTTCCTTGTAAAACCCTGCGATTCACACACAAGGACAATATGCTATTGACACAACATGCCATTATAATAAAGCCGAAATGAAAAAAAACCCTGTTTAGTATGTTATTACACCGTTGTATGGATTAATACACCGTTAATTATGCCATTGCATTATTTTTACAAGTACCAATTTCATACTTGGTCATCGATCTGGAATAGAAAATGTAAATATTTGTTGAGGTTAATACTGGGTGCATTAACGACCGATTTCCTTATAATTTGTTTCAAAAACTGATGTAAACAAATTAAAGCCCTCATCCTTACTTTATTAGGAAAGTTTTCAACTTATACGTAGAAAAAAAACCCTTTTTCTTTAACTAAATCATGCACAATTATAATTGAAATACAGTCCCCACTGCCATTTAATTAATGTTCAAACTTTTATCCTTCAACTAAAGTTCAACTATCGATTGATTTGTTTTCAAAGTGTTTGTGGCGGAGATAATTATCATTTCCACAGCATAAAATTCGTTTATTATTTTTTTTTGTAAAAATTTTGATTATAAACTTAAGTTCGAATTGCGATTTGTTTCAGTTCTTTGAAGCTTCCCACTTCGTCTGATATTCTCCAAGTTTATAGACTTCTGGCCTTAGAAATAGATATTTCCTAACTAAAGAAAATACTTCTAAGATCATTTATGTAGAATTAAGAAACAATTTGCAAGCCAAAATCTGATCTGTCCAAAAGAGCCAAACGATTTTTACTGCAATTTTATAGGTAAATTCTAAAACATTCATGAATCTATTGAATGCTCTTGCGAAGAAATATCTGCGTAATTTTGCAATATTTTATTCATTAAATGTTTTTAAAGCACATAAAATTTGATTTTATTATTAATTGATTATTTCTTATGCAAAATTTAGTTATTATATTATATTCCAATTTATATTTATATATCTATTTATAAATGTTTATAAACTCACATTTCAATGTATGTAAATTTAATTACACTTCAATATATCTAGTTACTTATATATGTGTTATAATGTTGAACCTTTTCCTTTTTAGAGTAGAAATAATTGATGTTCATAGACTGAAAACGAAACTTAGACTTAAGTAAGAGAGAGTTAATCTTTTATGGAGAAATTTTGCCGTTAAATAGATTATAGTTTTTTTTCGAAATGCTAGAATAGATATAAGTTTATAGGTAAATTAGAGTTCTGAAAAGAAGTTTCGGTAAATTAATCTATTTTAAGTTTTATTAAGTGGATTTCACTGTTCAAATGTTCAATATTTAGTGATTTTTTCACAATACCGAGTCTAAAGTGTTTTATTTTAGGTAGATATGAGCCAAGAATTTAAAATACGGTATGCAAAAGTAAGTCTAAAAGTCTTATCATCAAATCATTAGTTTCTGTGACTTCATTCGCATACCTAAGCTTAACCTAATTAATATCGTTTTTTTATTAACTGTATTTCAGTGGCAACCTTTTGCTTTCGATGTTCCTGCTGAAAATGGATCGAAATTGGATGGTGTGCTCAAAGATGTACTGGACGCTTTAAGCTATTCGTTAAAATATCAGTAAGTTAATGAATTTTGAACATATTTAGCGTAAAATAAAGTAAATAACGTTGCATAATTTTTGAAGGCTAAAATTCTTTGAGACAAAGTAATCTGATATAAAAAATAAAAGCTTAAAATAGAAATACTTATGACAAGTGTCGAACCCAAGATTTGGGTTTAGGGAGAGAGGTTATAAAAATTTTGTTTTGTCGTAATTTATTGGCTTATGTAAAAACAAAAAGACTTTAACTTTACAGACTTTACTCACCTGAAAATGAGAATCATTAAAAAATACTACAGTACTTTAGATAACTTAATAAAAAATACAATGAAATAACTAGCCAAAACATATTTTCGAATGTGTCAAAGCTACAAGTACAAGTGGAACGACTAGAAAATTAGAAAAAAATTCAAGCCTGTCAAGCCATAAGGCAATGTTGTTACGTTTTTATGACTTTTTTAGAAAAAGGAAATTAAGAACAAACAGTAGTAGTGATTTTGAATAAAATCAAGAATTCTGGTTTAACTCGGGGGGGGGGGATTGCAGCCCCATAGCCCCCCTGGATTCGCCACTGCTTGTTACTGCTTAAATATCGGTATCATTTTGATAAACTTTTGAAACATTTGTACTTTTTTAAATAGGCTAGTGAATAATTAAAAGGAGATATGGATTTTACTCTAGAGCGGTACTTAGATTTTTTTTGGCATCTTACGAAGGGTCGTGTCAACATCGTGGAGAAATTTTGATTTATTTCTCATCGTATCATAAACTCAAGTAACATCTTTACTATAAATGACAGCATTTATTGACTGATACGCGTCAAACATTGTCGCAACTAAAAAGCTCCATAAATTAGGAGTTTTCTGGGTAATGACTAAAATATCTTTGCTAAATCAGTATTATTTCTCATCGTATCATAAACTCAAGTAACATCTTTACTAGAAATCAGAGCATTTATTGACTGATACGCGTCAAACATTGTCGCAACTAAAAAGCTCCATAAATTAGGAGTTTTCTGGGTAATGACTAACATATCTTTGCTAAATCAGTATTTTTTTGAAACTGTAATGTTGCTCATCTGCGTTTTAAAAATTTTGAAAAATTGTTAACAATGAGAGCATTCAATAAATCTAGACAGACAGGAGAGTAATCAGATTTTCATTTTCATTTCAGAACAGTTAGCATATTATTATCAAAAACAAAAGATGTTTTCAGAAATAATTTAAAAGTGCTTTTCAATTGAAAATTAAGGAATCAAATCATAATGTGCAGCAACTATATTCGAAATCGAACTTTTCTGTAAAGTTGTCACAATTATCATCAATTCGAATAATTTTTTTTGAATTAAGCGCAATTTTCTTATTAAAACTATATTATATGTATCTTATAGGCTTAGCGACTATTTGTTCTCTTTCCTTTCCCATTATAATACAATAAATTCCTAAGAAAACAGTCTCTTTTGTAAAAAACGTAAATTTGCTGACTAAGAACAATAAAAGAACTACAAAGTAAATGAAATTTTAGCTTATTTTTTAAAAAAGGGTATTCACTCATTGAATTATATATACTCAGAAGTATTACGACATATTTGTGAAATTTCGTTTTTTTGGGGGAGGGGGAGGGTTTGTTTGTTTTTTCTAAAAAATCTTTCCATCGTTTGAAAAATCCATATACTGATAGAACAGAAACCGACTCCAATCTAAAAAAATATTAAAAAATAATTAGAAATTGATTCGTGAGATTGAACAAAATTAAACCAGACGCTTCCTTGGATATTTATTACTGAATATTTCATGGAATTATGCATTTAATTTTCCAATGTGAAAACAGAAGATAACTTACAAATAGTTAGGTAGAAAGAAATATAGATTATTATAACAGAAGCAATGATTTGAAGATAACGTGATTTATCATGATAGAGATAATTTCTTTAACAGAAAATTATTAGCCTCAAAATCAAATGCTGACCTTCCACTGAAGGGAAACGTTTGCTCAAGTGAGACGAATCGAATTCCGAAGAATATGTTTTTTCAGCTCATTTAAAAATATTTTTGGAAATATTGAACAATATTGTGAATATCGAGGAATATCGAATATAGCTTATCTAAGTTTTTAAAAGGTTTTGTAAATGTGAAATTTTGGCACATAAATATTAGTTTTAGCTTAATAATTCATGTTATTTAAGATTTTATTTCAAAATATTCAATGGAATAATTTTTCATTAAAAAGCGGATACTGTACAACACTAGGTAAACAATATTTCAAATTCTATATTCTCACAACTAGTGCTGACAACAACTATTGTAGTAGCGACAATATTCAAAATTTTGCGTTTAACAAACGTTGTAAATTCTGCATTTAACAGTATAACACAACGTTTAATTACTCCGTTTTTTTTTTTTACTTGAAATGACCATAGGACCTGTATACGTTTATATATATCTGGTTTTGATTCTTTGTCTCTGTTCTAAAAAACATCCGGGTTTTTTTTATAAAATCTCTTATACCGTCCTTCTTTTTATTAATTCAATAAATCAATGATAATTTGAGAAAAACATACTAGGTATTTTTTATAAAAAATATTACTTTTGAAGAATTCTCCATCCCAACTTTTACTAAATATAAAAATAACTTTTACCAATTTATACTATATTACTTAAGAACATATGTATGCAATGTCAACATTATCCTGTATCCTGAAGCAAATTATCAGTTACGATGAGCAACTCGCACTTTATAGAAAAATATATATATCACTTTTTCCTTAGCTGAAATTCAACGTTAATTAACAAAATTAAACCCTAAAAACACTCAATGTTTATTGAAAAATAATAACTTTCTTTGCGTCCCATGTTTTTAAAATTAATTACATTTTAATCCTAATTTTACAATTTATTCCTCTAGCAAAACTTAGTAACTATCGAAAATCGCTCTCTCTTTGACTTCAACTCATATTCTGAACTCAAAATTATAAAAAGATAACGAAATCAAGAAGACAATTCAAAATAAGATGTGGAGATGCACAATACTTCGTATCAAGCCATGCTCAGTTACCACAATCTATCGTCAGCGTTCAAGGTCTCGGTAGCTGAGTGGATAAAGCCTCATCAAGTTGTCCGCGATTCAAATTCAAGGTTCGTAAGTGTAACAAATAGCGATTAAAAAATAATCAATTGATGCAGTATAGAAGCAAAAATTTTTTTTCAACCTCTAATAAGTAATTATATTTAATGTTACGGATATTTATAATTTTGGGCGAATAAATAGTACATTATTAACTAGGTTCGATTATATTGAACAATATTGCTCAATACTGAACAATATTGAAGCCCAATATTGAGCAATACAACAGAAGTCTTACACTTTACTCTGTTTCAATATTGTAACACAATATTATACAATATTGATTTTTCGAATTTTTCAAAATTGAACACTATAGTGTGCTACTTGAGTGTAGAATATACTCTGTGAAATGAAACTACATTCGTTTCAAAAATACATTTTTTATGACATAAAATATGTTTTAAAACTAAACCTTGTTAATATGTATGAGTTTCATCTACATGCATTAGGATCCTATAAAGAATTTAAATAGACGTCATGGCACTCTGCGGGGCTGCTGTCAACTTGAATTTCCACCATTTGCATCTGCGGATGTTAATATGGGTGTGGTTTCTCCTTGAATTAAAAGCTGCGCTTCAAATTTTTGGTTATTGATTTTCAGAAGAACTTGTAAATAAAAACTAAATCTGTAGGATTCTTAGATTACAAACGAAATTTACAATCAAATAATGAGGTAGGTTCTCTTTGCTTTACACCGATTGGTGTCAGGAACTTGATACGTGTTTAAAAATGAATCTTGCGGACGGACACTTTTGAAGTGAGAAGTTGCCATATATCTTTAAGCGGAATTTTCAGTAAATATTCAAAGCTTTTAAATTAACATTATTTAATTAATTCGCGATGATCAGAAATTCCACAAATATAGTTTGAGAAGAATGTAAACACAAATTATCTCCCCTTAAAAATGTATGATTTGTATCCCCGTCCTAATAGGCAGGGCCGGCCGTCCCACGTAGCACAGGATATTGTCTTATATCATAAAATTCGAGAAAGTAATATTATACAATATTTTCCCAATATTGAAACAGTGTAAAACGTAAGACTTTTTTAATACTGTACAATGTTTTTTTCATAATATTGGATAAAGTCATATAATACTGTATAATATTATACCATATTGAATAATATTGTACTATACTGAATAATATTATATAATTTAGTATAATGTCATATAATACTGTATAATATTATACCATATTAAATAATATTGTACTATACTGAATAATATTATATAATATGGTATAATGTCATATAATACTGTACCATATAAATAATATTGTACTATACTGAATAATATTATATAATTTAGTATAATGTCATATAATACTGTATAATATTATACCATATTAAATAATATTGTACTATACTGAATAATATTATATAATATGGTATAATGTCATATAATACTGTACCATATAAATAATATTGTACTATACTGAATAATATTATATAATATAGCATTATAGTGAATATTTTAAAAATACATTTTAGAAGCATGGGAAAATAGTAATCACTTAATTCCGAACGGCTGAACTTCAGGGTAACACTTCGTCATTTTTTGAACACATCTACGTACAGCAAGCTTTGAACCCGGGACCTTGTGCATCCCAACCCGAAGCCGTACCCCTAGACCAGCGAGACTTACATCAGTGAGCGTAAATGATGATAATAAAATGTAGTTACAAAGTTCGGATCTCTACGAAATTTCATGTTCACTCACAATTAATCTGAATAGTTTTCTTAATTAAATTATCTTTTACCGTTAAAATTTCGAGTTCAAAATGAAATTAGAAGTCAAAGAGGAAGCAATTTTAGTTCTTATATCTAAGTTTGTTAATTTAATAAATTAAAAGGCAAATAAGGTTTAAAAGTAACTATGATAATATGTTTGAAAGGTTTTCAAATAATTTTGAAATTTATTTATTCCTCTTTCAATGTATTACGTGACGCCTTGAACATTTATAATAACAGCATTAATTGAAAATCAAATACAAGATTCGGAACAAAAAATCACGTGCATATTTTTACGATCAGAATAACACTCAATTTTTTTCATCCATATGTGAGAGCTGTTTTATGGTTAACTTCGTTAGTTGAATCCGGCCCGCCTTTTATATACAGTAAAACAAAATGACTATGTAAACATTATTATTCAAATGAACATTTTTTAAATACTTTTTCAGGATACTGAGTAATATAGTGTTATTGTATTCCCATGCTGCCGTCTGGCGACCAATAAGAATAACTTCACCTCAAAATAAGATTCAACGTTGATATATATTGTGTTACAGTATTTTTGTGCTGCCATCTGTCGAACATAAGAATAACTTCACCTTAAAATATTGATCAATGCTGTTTAATGTAAAAATCAAAATATCATGTGCATTGTATTGTATAGTATGATATAATATTCAGCATCTTAAAGAATAATTGTTCTAGTGGTGTTTTTGTAATGAAACCTCCAATCGAGTGATATCCTGAGTAAAATGAAGATTTTTATAGATAAACATTGTTTTTATATTATTTGTGAAAATTTAGTATCTCGGAAATACTAATACATACAATACAATACTTTATTACAGTATTCGGTGTTCCTCGGTGTTCATAATATTGTATAACATTGTGCAAACATTATATAATATTTCTGTGCTACCTGGGGTAGGAGGTGCAAGGCCTACTTGGGAACAATTTTGGTGAACATTTATTCGAATGACATTTCCTTTCACGCATTTCTTTGTAAATAAGGTGTTTTTATCATCCATGTGTAGTTAAAAATATGCTCTTTATTTGTAAATAGAATTTTGGACCCACCTGTGTGTTTGTTCTTGTTCATTATTAAAAGCCAGTTTATGTCACCTATTTTTTATGCTGTAGATTTGAAATCGAATTGCAGAAAGATCATCAGTATGGTTCGCTGCAACCAGACGGTAATTTCAGCGGAATGTTTGGAGCATTGCAGCGAAAGGTAGGACTGTCTTTCAAGCTTTATTAATTGAATTCATGTGTAAGATATAAACTTTAAGACCTATTTATAGAATTCAGGGAAGTTTTCAAAGATATTCTTAAGGAAACGAAAAAACTTTCTAAGGTCAGACATTAAGCGAAAACATCTTCCTACAGTTTGGGTAGGGCATGGATATTTTGACCCTTCCTCCGTCTAACTTTTATCATGGCCTCAATTCTTTAAATGGCGCATTCATCAAAAGAGGTGGTTCAAAAGGTCCAACTCGTTGCCAGTTAATCAGTGCAAAAAAATCCTTTGCTTTAAAGTCTATTTTTAGTACTTGAAAAATTCTTATTCTGACGATCCTCTGTTTTCAAACCTAGTGCTAAAGACCTCATATTCTCTCTGTTATCTGTGAGCACTGACAATAGCAAATTTTCAGGACGACAAAAGAAGCTATTTCGTTGAATAAAAGTGTGTACTATATTTCTTAAATTGGGTTCCATATATCTAGAAAATGAGATAAGTCTCCAAATATGCAGCGCTCCTTCTGTTATGGAGGGCTTTGTCTTGAAATGGAACCATACAGGTTGCATACACCTTCATAATATATGTTACAAGAATAATAAGATTGTCAGATGGTTTTTCTGTGACCACATACAACCTCAAAATTCTACCTGTAATTGTCAGCCACCTTGAGTAAGCAACTGGACCAGTCTTTCAGAATGCCAGGTCAGAATAACATTCACCACATGATATCGCTAGGCAAATATCGTATAGATATTGCTGATCATTGCAAAGAACTAGTCTATATATATATGGCATATTCTCCACACTTATTGAAGAAAAAGGAGCTACAGGTAGCTCCTCGCAGGTTTTGATTGCTTTAGCAATTGGTCGACAAAATTCTTTAGGACCAGTTGTTGCACCATCCAAAGAATTTAGTAGATGTCGGAGAGGTAACTCATTTGTTTGAAGCAAACAAATTCACCATTGTAGTGGTCTATTGAGGCCAGTTCCATCAAGCGAATAATACCTCCTTGTGCCCAGTATTAACATTTGTTCCATCGCATACAATTACTGTTAGCCCATTTAATTGCATATTATTTGATACAAAAAAATTGAGTATTGCTTCTTTTATGGCTTTAGCTCCTCCTGTTACAGCAGTAACATGTCCGATATATACAGAGTTAGGTTCGTTTACAAGAGTATAATGCTCCTCCTTCGTGGTCTTTGGGTAGTACTTTGTGTCCTTCTTAATTAGCACTTTTGTGTTGTCTTTTCTCCCATCGAAACATAATCCGGTTAACCGCTTAACTTAACAGCCCGAGAATACTCGTGCATGGAATTATCGAAATTTTAGTCTTATAAACTAGAACTGAATTATTAATTAGCTTTATAATTTGACACAAAAATATGTAGGATCTATAAACATCTTAAGTATCCTATGCCTTCTTAGATGAATGAAAACGGCAGCCCGTTTTCAAAACAGGAGGGGTCATCTTATTAGATAGCAAAGAAAACTATTCAGTTAAGTGGTTAAAAGAGACCAAGACACTGTTAACTTAGTAGACTCAGCAACTGCATTTTAAAACTTTTTACGCTGTCTACGAATTTTATTGCGATCTACTACATGCGAAGTCTCTTTTTCGTGTACAATTCCAATGTCTTGTAAAACAATACTGGCAAATGAAGCAACTGCTCTATCTGAAATTCCGTATCGATCACACTCCCTTGCTAAGGTAAGGAAATCTAAACGATTTTATGATTTTTATGATTGATATTCTAAGGTAATTACATCCGTATCTGTATAAAAGGACGAAGACATAGTGTTGAGCTCAAGTTGCTGCATTGATTGAGCATGAGCAGCATCAGCATCAGTTTCAACTATTTTACGTTTTATTCTTTTGTCTTCCATCTGTTTTCTTTTTTCCTTTTCTCTTTTTTTCAGTCGCAATTACGTACACTTCTCCAATAACCATTTTCCTTTCTAATCTTTGATCTTCTATAAACAGTTGTTCAGCAAATGAAATTTTTATGTCTTTTTGGCATTTACATGTATCGAAATTTGTACGCTCTCAAAATGTGATATCGAGCAAACACGATATTTTTTCATTACGATAATTTTTCATTTTTTTCGTATTTTTATCATTCCTTCGCCCTCTAATCCACGTTTCTCCCTGTAAAATCGTTTCTTTAACACATTTTTAATTTTTAACTTTTAATTCGAAATTTGCATAAAAATCGTTTTTTTGCAAATATTTAAGCGTCTTGGGGCACCGAAAGATATTAAACAATGTTGAAAAAATTTTGCATGTATGCTAGTGCACTTAAAAGACAACTTTTGCACCCTATGCCGATTATTTTATCCACACTTTGAATTTTCGATCCACCCTAGCGAACAGTGGTACGATGTGATAGCAGTGCAAACTCTCCGACAGCTACATATTTTTAATGTTAAAACATCAGTTCACTATAGCGCCTGTAAATATATCATCATTATCTTCTGTCAACATTGTGCTAAATAAACGAATGTTACTTCAAATGGGGTGATTGGTGTTATTTCAAACCCATCAGACCAAAAAATGTACATATTATATTGAATAGTCATATCCGCGAGAGCACTTCTCTCTAAAATATCTCGACATGCTCTCTGAGTTACAATAATTAACCGTTTCTTTTATAAAAATATCTTTACCAGTTTGTCTTTTTGTTCATAGTGAAACTACGTAGTTTCTGCCTTCTAAATATAAAAAATAGAAGGAAATAAATTGGGCCAAACTGTCCTGTTAATTCACCCAAAAACTTGAAGGACATCTTGTATTTCAGCAGCCTTTCTCTCTCATGTTTTCAGGAGATCGACATAACAGGTCCTTTCGTTGCATCGGAACAAAGAACACGAGTGGCGGAGTTCTCCAACTGCTTGGGATTCTCAAAGCTGGGAATTATCACTGGCATCATGTCTTCAGACAGGAACATTTTCCTCTACGCCAACCTGTTCTCTTGGCAGGTAAGGAATCAAAACAGATATTGCTTTATCTGCTTAGTTTTTTTGCTTTATCTGCATTTTTGAGACTGCATAAATTGAAGAGAAATAAACTGTACAGTCTGCCAACTCACACCAGGAAGCTAGTGATATATCCCCTACGCTCTGGAGAAAATTAAATATAGTTTCTGCAAACATCACTTATGATGTACTCTTGTCTCATGTTCTTGTCAACAAGAATCATCTTCTCATCTTTGTTCAAACTCTGAAGTACTTCGACATTGATTAGCTGCATCCATTTGGCAACAAGTGTTTTGGGTCCATTCATTGTTTTTTTCCATTTCGACGTCTTCTGTTTTTCCGCTGGGATTGTTTTAACACTGTCGATGACTGTTTTAACCTATGCTATGGAACTACCTGCTCAAGTTTTTCTGGAACGATTAGCACTGCATCTAATTGGAAGTAGGGGATAATAGCCATTGTTGCTTCAAGTCCCGTAACACAAACTCAAGTCAAGTCAAGATATATCCCGCGGCTTCATTTAATCCTTTAACAACGAAAAGGCTTTCCTCGCCGTTAAATGATCAACATATGATCACCTGACACCGTCATTATAGCCTTAATACATTTAATCCATTTTTATTAGATCGGGGATATTTTGTACTTTACAAAATATCATTTTCTCTTGGTGTTTTTAAATCGAAATGTTTGCAGCTTTTAAATACATGATGTGTTTTATTTTGCCTTTTCACAACTTTTCAGATTTTTATGCGTTTTGATTTTCCGTGTTCTTATGTAATCGACCATTTTTTAAATATTTTTTTTATAGATTTTAATTTTTGCATTGTTTTTGGCGCCGTGTTGTAATTTATTTTTTATCTCAAGTGTGCATTTACGTCTTTAAACTTTTAAACTCCTGGTGTGTTTTTGGAGGATTCAATGCTTGCGTGTTTTGACTTTTTAACCCTTGCCTTTTGGAAATAGTCTTTCAATTTTTTTAAAAAATACGACTTTTAGAATCATAGTGTGTCTTAATGTTTATGTGATTGTGTGTTTTCGTTTTTAATTACATATGAGTTTGCAAAATTTTTATGATTTTGTGTATTCTCTGTGTTTAACTTTTTATTTTCAAGCGCATTTTTTTATTTACTCTTTGTGGCTTTTGTTCTTTGTGTGTTTGTTGTTTGTAGCACTCTGTAAAGGGAATTTTCTCTGTAGTGTGCTTTTCTTTAAATAAATAAATATAAAAATTACGTTTCTCCGCCAATATACGCAGATAATTCTCGAAAATAGGAAAAAAAGGCCCGAATTTATCCCCTAAACATTAAATAAATAAAAATCTAATTCAAATTTTAATTGATTCGAATTCGAAGCGGCATTATATCCTACTTGTCTAAACCGTCACTTTGCCAAATTTGGTCGCATTTGGTAAGTTAAACGGTCTGGGCGTGCAACAGACAACAAAAAACGAACTTACATACACACATACACCAAAACTAAATTCTTTTATATGTGTAGATAATTAAATATTTGGTCACAGTATGGTTAAATACTGATGGTTGTGCCATTAACAGCAAACAACCTAATCAAACCTTATATAAATAAATTGCTAATAACTTAGTATAGAAAACTAAGCACAGCTTCAGATGATTTCGTAGCAATTTTCTTATAGGCATTGTATTATTTTTCATGCAAGAGAACGAATGATTTACGTGATTCTTCATCATAAGTAAAATAATTTTCTGCTGACTTCATTTGTATTTGATACTAATAGCTTAGATGATGAAGTTAATTAAATGCATTCAACAAACTATATTTGAAGAATTTTTATGGGAGATTAGCTGATATACTCGGCTTTGCTCCGGATTAAAATTATTCCATGTCTGAAGTTTTTAATGTAAAAACTGCTTTATTATAAAATATCATAATACACGAAATCCTGAAACGTGTTTTAATTAAAATGTGAATGTCAATTTAACCAGGTGATTTATAAAAGCCGCTGATAGTTAGTTTTCTCGATAAGTTATTAATTATTTGTTATTCAGGTACTTGAAATTTTGCCCACAAATACCGAGAAACAATACACACGCAAATTTTTTTGCCCACAAATACAAAAATCGAGATTAATACCCTTAGGCTGTCCATAAATGATGTAACACTTTTTTTTAATATTTTTGACCCACCCTCCCCCCCTTTGTCACAAAGTGTCACACTTCACCATACCCCCTCCCCCCTTGTCCCATGTCACACTATATTGCATAAACATATACTTGCAGTTCAGAAACAAACCACTATGTTATAGATCATATTTCAAATTTTATTTTTAAATTTTAACTATGTGTATTAATGACATTTGCGAGCATAACAATAATAATAATTATACGTGCACTTATTTTGTATGAAATAAGATTAAGGTTTACAACAAAAAACGTAATTAATATACAATAGTAATAAAATATTAATGTAAAAGAGCAGTTGAAAACAGTAGTATTTTGGAATTTGAAATATTTTGCTTTAAATCTTATCTTTACTTTATGAACACAAACTCTTACACAGATTAAATTTTAAAAAACCGCCTCAATATTAGATTTACTTAATGGAATTGCATCTCATTTCTTTTGTCCCATTAATTTATATGAACATTTATAAAATTATATACACAATCATAAAATAGAAATTACTCGGAATCATTTATTACTACGACTCTTCCTCCCATATTCTCAGAACCTACCCTGAAGGCTTTTTTCGAAAAGAAAGGAATATAAGTGAAAAAAATAACAAGAAAGTTGTTTTAGCCTCGATTAAAAAATACCCTCAAATTCTGATAATTCAAAATAACTTTAAAATTTAATCTGCTGATTTTAAATGTTTTTATTTTAATCAAAATGTGCGATGTCACACTTCTTGTTACCCCTTCCCCTCCCCTTGTCACAAACTGTCACAATTTCACGAACCCCCTCCCCCCCTCCAAGCGTGACATCATTTATTTACGGCGCCTTAACACTATACATAATTAATTTATTAATTATATACTAATTGGGATATTTAATAAATAATTTAATTAACATAATTAACTAATATAATTAATTACACATAAATAATAGATAACAGCACGGGACCACTCAAAGCATTGGACAGTGGTATTTAGGGCTTTGAATGGAAAGAAACTTTTTTTGTAAATAAACCATTACCCATTGCCTGAACCAAATGCCCATTAAATTGGACGCGGGGTCTCAAGACGATAAGAAAATTTTTTAATGAATATTTTCAAACAATTAATACATTGTGTGCGGGATACGACTTAGATGCAAGCTCAAATAAAAAGACAAACCCCAACTGTGCTTGCTCTAGACAATGTTTATGCCATAAAAGAATAAATGGACGTATTCTGCAGACATCTATTAACTACTCCAACTTATCTAAACTAGTAAGTAAATCAAATTCTTGGATTAAGATTTTGATGTTGGGTAATCCGAGAAAGACGTTTTTTTACGTTTCCCGCTTCCAAAATATTGAATTAAATAGTTAATTGTTCAGTAATAAAAAGGATCAGTGGAGACAAAACATTACTGCATTTATACCAGTTTTTAAAGCAAAATATGATTAGGGGGCGTAAAAATAATACAAGGACCCGAGTGCCATTTGCGCTCAACGAAAGATGTTACAGTGAAAAACTGCTTAATTAAACTTTAAGAGTTATAAGTACTTACACTTGAAAATATTTCTACCCCGAGCAACGCCGGTATATAAGCTAGCAATAAGTCAATTTTGCCTATAAAAATGTTTAAAATAAATGTTCTTTTTCGTTTGTTGGAGAAAGTTAGTGACAATATTTGAAGGGAAAAAATGGAGGCTGGTATATGAAAAAAAAATGGATCCTGAGGAACGCTGAGTTTTCAGCTAGTTGTGTATAAAATTAATCTTGAAACATTCATTAAAATGAGGAAAATAAATTGTTCGGAAATGAGATTTGTGTCACTGAGAAGCTAATATTTTGAAATTTAATATGGTGTAAAAATAATTCCGCGTGATAATATTTTCGAAAGATATCGCAGAAAAACTCCAAAATCTTGCTTAATTTTTAATTAACTGCTATTTAAACTTAGAAGATGACAGTGATTTTTCTTGTTTTAAATAATAAGTGTTTAAAGTTTCGTTGAAATCGGCCCAGTGATTTAGGAGGAGATGTGGAGCAATAACTTCTGGAAATTATTATTTATTAAGATTTTTTAAAAATTAAGACACTATTAAGAAATTTTGAAAAATGTATTAAAATTATGGATAAAATTGGATGAAAATAAGGAAAGGGTAAAGAGATATTTCCAAAAATAAACAGAAACATCGTAAAAATAAAGGCAGAGTAGTTCAAAGTCTCACAGTTGCCAAGCAACGGAGAATCTATAAATGTCCTTATTTCAAAATCGTCTGCATCTATTCAATCATTTAATTAATTAAATTTTTAAAATTAATAAAAATTAATGGAAAAATTACACACTTATTATCATTGAAAAGGAAAATTTTGAATTTTAAGATGGTATAAAAATATTTCACGTGGAATAATTTGCTCCAAAGTTACTGCGGAAAAACGGTTTCGATTAAATTCTAATTAACTGACTGTTTAATTGACTTTTCCACTTAGAAAAGTTGACAGTATTCCTTTTCTTGTCGTAAATACTAAGTGTGCAAAATGTGGTTGAAATTGGTCCAGTGGTTAAGGAGGGGATGTGAAACATACATACATGCACACAATGACTTTTATTTTTATTGACTAGAAGATTTGTGCTCGCCTAAGAGGGACTTTTAGCTTGCCAACAATATTTCAGATCTGTCAGTTCTTAAGAAATAAAAAAAAGCATGAAAAACAGAAATGATGAATCAATTGACACTAACTTTCTCTTTGCAAAACATATAAATATTCAATTCCAAAATTAATTACGAAAAAGAATGAACATTTTTAACAGAAACGAAAGTAAAGATCTCCGAGAAGTGGAAAAATAAATTAATTCTATTTAATCGAATATTTGCGGTTGGAATTCTGTTTGATGTCTCTTGTCTTTGTCTCGCCCTCCCTCGTGAAAATCTCTCTCTTGCTAACCTTCGTTTCCTTACAGTGGGATCTTCTCTATCCATATTATTAACCAACAATACTTGAACGCTTTCTCTTTCAAAGATAAGGGAAATTCACTTCCCTCTTCGAAAACCGCTCCGAATTTTAAGAAATCCTTGTTCCCCCGCTCCGAATTCTTAGAAAATATACCCTTTTCCTGTTCCCTTCTGGGCGAGCCACTTTTGTCACGTAGCCACGCCCACATTCCTGGAGCTTTAGAGGCCTCCAGACGGTGTTTATATTATAGATTGTTATTTTCTTAAAATATGGAGGCGATTCAAAAATTTCACTCCATTGTTATAGGTGTGGCTTGCACTTCTAATGACTATCATTGGCGTGGCATTTGTTGCAGCTCTGATTTATAACGTGACTGTCGACGGCTGGAAAGACGATCAAATATCATTATTGGCACGATATTTCTGGGTGTTTTGGAGCAATTTGATTGGCCAAGGTAAGAATTTTACAAATCTTTTTATAATACTGGGATAAAAAAAGTATCGAGAATGCTCAATTTAAAACACGTATATATGATATCCCGCCAACGCGCCGTCAGGAATGCCGTGTAGTTTAGATACACCGATTGGCAACTCTCTACGAGCTGACGTCACGTGACACGACTGACTTCTTCTCTTGCTGGCGACAGACCTTGGTGTGCGATTGCGAGTGATGGAGCATGCTGTTCAGAACTGCTGCCTTTATTTTAATATGATGTAAAGGGCAGCAACCACCCTCCTAATTTTTCACGTTTATCTTCTTAATTTTATGTTGTGCCGTCTCATTGTTTCTTTCGTCATAATTAAATGTTTAAAATAGCAAACCTGTTTGTTTACGTCTGTCTTCAACCCACATGGGAGCTAGGCTTCCATCCTACATATAAAATAAAAATCTTTTGTAAACTTTTATCAAATATTTCGAAGACTTGTATGAACATCTGGCAACACTCAGTATTTGATTTCATATTATCGTCTGAAAACAAATTTGTTTTTAAGATAAGAATTTAAACTTTGTTGATTTTCCGAAATGGTGATGGTAATTGAGCATGGAATAGGCGCTAATTTTTTTCCCGCAGAGGAACTTCCGCTATAAAAACATCTGAAATGTTACAAAAAATACTATAAAGGCGTCTGTTTATCAAAAATAAGAGTATTTGAGTGGTATAAAATGTTTAAAGAAGGCAGAGTATCAAATGAAAATCGAGGATTCAATCAAATTTCGACTGTTTTCTTTGATTGTGGTGTTGTGCGCAATTTCCAACAACTAGCTAGACTATCAATAAAGAATATTGTTTTAGCATTTTGTGGTGCTCGCAGGAAGCAATTCGTCGACAACAATCCGAATTCTGGCTAAATAAATCATGGGTTTTTTTTTTGCATTCTCCTGAGAAGAAACTCCTTATGCACCAACAAGTACTGCAACTGTACAATTGTAAAATATTCAATAAAGGGTTGAAGGAAATTTCGAAAGAAATGATACAGATGCAAATTCCAAAAAAATGGTGAAAAAAAAATACGCAGCAAATGTGCAACAATTGGTCACATCCATACGAACACACGAAGGAAATTAAGCGATGAAGTGAATAAACAAGGGAAATAGATACAGAAAGGTATTCAAATTTTAAAAAATGGTATAAATGTAAAAAAAATGGTCACATCTACATAAAAAATGAACAATAACGGGAAATGAAGAAAAAACTTTAAAAAGGGGGGAAAAAAAAAAAAAAAAAAAAAAACCCACTAAAAAATCGTAAAAAGCACAAAAATACGCAAAATACGTTTCACACAACAACTCATGGGTTTTGTACCACAATAATGTGACTTCTCACAGTACCATTATTGTTTGTAAGTTTCTGAAAAAAATTTAAAAAACACGGCCTCACAAGCTCCGAATTGACATGGCACCGTGTGACTATTTTTCAATTGCATGGTTGAAACTGCCTCTTCGTGATCACCGCTTTGAGACTGTTTATGCAGTAGAAGGAAGTTCGCTGTGAACCCTCAAGAGTTTCATGAAGACGACTTTAAGGCATGCTTTGAGGACCGGAAAAAAATGATGCAGAAGTGCATTATAGTGGGAGGAGATTACTTTGAGGATGTAATAAATATTGACAAATAAACTGATTCTTTTTGTTTTATAGCATCATTTCCTATGCTTTTTGATCAGAGTAATGTTATTACATAAAACATCATTCTCATTCTGGAGTGTAGCATTCTTCATTATCTCTCTTATTCTGGCATCATTTCCTATGCCTTTTGATCAGAGTAATGTTATCACATAAAATATCATTCTCATTCTGGAGTTAAGCATTCTTCATTATCTCTCTTATTTTGTCGTTGAATACTCAATTCTCACACATACTTTTAAAATTATTGACAACTAGTCGCTTTTGACGACCAGCCGACTCGCCAGGTTCACTGGTTGCAAAAATTCATTTATATTTTTTATATGTAACTTCGTTTTAACGGGTCCCCTAGCAAAACATTTTTTAAATTTTGATAGATATTTATTTTGTTCTATTTTTAAATACATTCTGTTCAATGTACTGTATACTTAATAAATTCTAGTTGAACCAGCAGTTTGAAAAAGGGAACAAATCCCAAAACAGTTCACTCGGGGAAAATAATGATAATTATAAAAAAAACTTCCTATTTTTCTAATTTGTTGTTTTTAAAACCTAACTTTTAAATGAGATCTTTCACATCAATGGATTAGTCAGTGATTTATGTTCCTTTTTCACAGCTAACAATCAGGGCCGGATTATGTCCTCTAGGAGCCTTAGGCAGTGGAAGTCTGGGGTACCACTTTTTCCTTTCCGATTCTTACAAAACCAGCTATTTTCGTATTACCAGCTATTTTTAATTTAATCTCTTTATAAAGAGTTTTGAGATGCAACTTTTGACAAGCTGAATTCGAAAAACATTTAATTGAGGATCACTTTCAAGGCGGTTGGCTTCAGAATACCGCGTAGGATAAAAAAATGCAAAATTAAAATTTAAAAATAACTTTATACAAAATAATAAAAAGAATGACAAAAACATTTTTAACACATTCTAAATTCCATTTTTGTATACGATCGGATATTTTTTTTAAATTATAAAGCAACATATTTTTTTAGAATTATAAAACAGCAAAATCTTCCAAAAGGTAATTAATTATGAATGTTATTAGAATAATGTTCAAAAATTTAAAAGATGCTTGATTATAAATTGAATAAGTCCGGGTGTACGACCTTTGTAATAGAAATGAAAGCACAAAATGGAATTTCTTTGAAAGTACCACAAGAAAGATCTCGAGACTTCGGGGCCCCCAAAAGTTGCGTTGCCCATAGTTTTGATTTGTTGGTGCTTGTTCCCTTCTTGAAATTGTTGATTGAATTGCCTGTCATCTCATGTAAAATTTGAGCTTTCATCTGAAACGGGAAATACATAAACTCCAACTTACAAAATAAACGTGCTAATCGAAACGTGCTAATAAAAATATAGAGATAGTAAGTAGAATTCATCATCGGAATTTTGTGTTTAGTATCGAATATGTTTCATAATTTGCGTAATATTTCGGAAACTTTTGCTTACAGATTAAATAAAAAAATTATGTGTCCTTCAATAAGAAAGCAAAACTTCAAGCTAAAGGAGCAGTAGGATCTAGATATGGACGAATTATAAAAGCTTTCCATCGCTGATGTCTTTTACCTGATGTTAAACCTTAACTTTCATTACGACAAAACAAACAAATTCAAAATTTCAATAAAAGCATGCTTTAAAAATAAACCTTTTCAATATGCAACCAATCAAACAAATTCAAAATTTCAATAAAAGCATGCTTTAAAAATAAACCTTCTCAATATGCAAACAATCAAACCAAAAAATTCAAAATTTCAATAAAACCATGCTTCAAAATGAAACCTTCTCAATATGCAACCAATCAAAACAAACAAATTCAAAATTTCAATAAAAGCATGCTTTAAAAATAAACCTTCTCAATATGCAACCAATCAAACCAAAAAATTCAAAATTTCAATAAAACCATGCTTCAAAATGAAACCTTCTCAATATGCAGCCAATCAAAACAAACAAATTCAAAATTTCATTAAAAGCATGCTTTAAAAATAAACCTTCTCAATATGCAACCAATCAAACCTTCTCAACCCAGATTTTTAACAATGAAAAAAATGTGACATTAAATATTTGTAGCAACAACATAAACATGTGAATAGACATAAATAATTTGTTGCATAGACGTATCTCTACTGATAATAAAGGAGAATGTGTGTGTGAGTGTGTTGGCGATCTACAGGACAGACCGTTCGAGTTAGAACAACGAAATTTGACACAAACATACTTTGGAGGGTGGTTATGTGCACCTCGGAGCAGTTTTTTGGAAATTTTAATTAGAATTTTAATTAATTAAAAATTAAGCTAAATTTTGGCGTATTTCCTTAATGGCTTCCAAAAATATTACAGCACAAAAATTATTCTTACGCCATCTGAAAATTTAAAGAATTTTCTTTCTACTGATATCTATTAACTTGTCGTACGATTTTTTTCTCTAATTCTGATAAATTTACAAAAATATTTTTTTGACATAATTTATAACAATACATTTCATTGTTGCAACGCATTTCAAACCGTTTTCATTGTTTAAACAAATATTTATTTGCGTGTTTCTTTTTCATTGCTGAAAGCTAAGAAAATATCTAACTGTATTTTACTTTCTTGCGTGCCGCGCCAATTTAATGTTGAAATCAAACTCGTATTTTACGTTAGCGTAGACAAGGAACAGAACAAGTTCAAGGCTACGAATGCGGGTTAAATGTTTGTAGCAGTTTAAAGTTTAAAACTACTTTGTTAAGGGAGCAATGAATATAAATTATGCATAAAAGATTCAGTTGAAATTTTATTTCCGGAGATCAAGTTGGTCGCCGAAGGCCGCTAGTATAAAATATTTGTAGCAACGATGAAAACGACTTGAATTAGATCAATAATGAAAAATTTTGTTATAAAATATATACTTCAAAACATTTTCGAAAATGAGTTAAATTAGAGATAAAAGTGCTCGGCAATTAGATAGATGTTATTGAAAAGGTAAACATTTGAATTTTAAAATGGTGAGATAATATTTTCTGAAGTTATTTTGGATGCTTTAGTTTAATTTTAAATAAATTGAAATTCTAATTTAAATTTCGAACAAATCACTCCGAAGTGCATATTCCCATCCTCCAAAGAAGCTGTGAAAAATCTGTGATTTCATTTAGAAGCAAAGTTTCAAAAGATATTTTTATAGTTTTAATAAAAATTGGAAGTAGCACATGCAATAAAATATTCACGCGATTAATTAGTTTTTCTGTATTTTAATTTTAGATGGCGGCACAACAAATCACTGGGCCCTCGTTAACATTTGGAATTTGCAGTCATTTCGAATTCTCTTGGCTGCTTGGTTGCTCGGACCGGTCATCAACTCTTTATTCTCCTATCAAGGAAGCATAACGTCCACTTTCGCCGTATCAAAGATGAGACCAGTTGTTGCTGACCTCGATGAGTTGGCCCAGAAAACCAGCGTCGTACCTGTCGTGAGCAAGGGATCTGCAGTTCAGATTTGTTTCATGGTGCGTTAAAATTTCAGATGATAATTTCTATGGACAAAATTTTTTAAAGATTTGTGTTGATAAAATGAAAACCTTTTAAAAATTTTTCTTTGAATTTAGATTTATAACTACATTAAAAAACATAAGAAAGGCGCAGTTCGGGTCCGCGCCGTACATTATTCGTGAAAACGTCGGGATGAAATCATAAAACAAGTGTTTCGTATTAATATGCAATTTAATTATCAATCTCTTTAATACAGTATTTACAAAGAGTAGTACAATGGTTACAGAATAGATAATTCACAAGCTACCACAAACCCTTGCTACATGCGATAAAGTTGTGATTTATCTATTCTGTAACCATTGTACTACTCTGTGTAAATACTGTATTAAAGAGATTGATAATTAAATTACATATTAATACGAAACACTTGTTTTATGATTTTATCCCGACGTTCTCACGAGATATCTACTGCGCGGATACGAACTGCGCCTTTTTTATGTTTTATGTAGAGTAGCTTTTATGGCGCCATCTCTTGGCAGTATATAGAACTGCATTTCGCGCATGCGCAGTAAAAAATATTTACTACAAATGCTCATATTTCCCCTAAAATTCAAATATTTGAATTCAAATTTTAATACAATCTTTCTTTTACGTATTGACAAGTATTCTGTGAGTTTCGTACAATTCGAAAGAAAACTCTGCATGTTATAATAAAAAAACACGCGGAGTTCAAAAATTTAAATTTAATACCGATTTTTACTTATATTCTGATAAATATTCTTATTATCTCACTTTGGGTCCTAGTAATACTCCTCAAGCTCTTTAAAATGACGCCAGAAGAAGATAAGAAGAAGAAGATTATAAGAAATACTGATGTGCTTTTCTTTTATTTGATTGAGAATTTCCATTCAAGACTGATTTTCTGAACATGGCACAGAATTTTTATTCAAGTTTTTACTTTATTTTCATGCAACAAAGAATATAGTATTCTCACAAGAAATCGTGACATGAATAATTTCTAAATGATAATTGCAACAAAAAATAGAACCACATTCTTTATTCAAATAATAACAGTTTGACATCCGGCAGCTGAAGTTGCGTCTGCTATGGGTTTATATTTTGCATACTTTATAAATTCTTTTAGAAAAAATAATAAGATTAACTTTTGATAGAATTACTAAAATTCTGTACTTTCGAGGTAACTATTCCATAAATTGAATTTTTGGGTGCTTCATTAGTCTTATACTGCACAGTGATTCATATTTCCTTCACTACTTGCTTTTTCATAGTTAATTTCTAATAATATATTAATTTATTGACAAAATATTTTTCACTACAGTTTTGACTTAAAGAAAACTTTTATTTAAAACAGTTTTAACTTAAACTAGTTAGTGGATGACGGTGGAAAAATAAATCTAAGATCTAGTCTAAGGGTTTTTGAGATGAAAGAGGCTAACTCTTCCTTCATAAAAATTTTAAAATAAGTTATTCAAAAGCAACCAAAAATTAAACTAATATTGTAAAAAGTAACAATATTAATTATATTTTTATTAAGAGAAGACAAAGCGCAACCTTCTCAATTTTGAATAATTTAATAACTGATTATTGAAAAACACATTTATTACTGTTTTAACTTTAGGAAAAAAAGTTTTCATCAAAAAATTTTAACTCGGCAATTAATGTCTTTAATGAATTAATTTTAATTAAAAAATTAAGTTAAACGTTCATTTCTTTAAAAAATCTTTTTTCCTGTATTAGTTAATTTCATTCGTTTACATTTATTCAATCTAATTTCTCTTTCTTGCGGCTGCATTACACGTCTCTCGCCATAGCAAAATTTACCATAAATAAATTTTTAATGAAAATTAGTGTTTTAAAGATAATTGCATTTCTTATAATACTCAATATTTTTGAGACATTTATTGTTTTGACACTGCTTATTAGATATATAGTATTTCAGACTCAATTGTAAATTCAATTTTTAATGAAGATATTGGATAGTTAATCAGTCTGGAATATTCCCAGTTTGATAGTATTTTTTCTTTAAATGTAGATATTATTTTAATGTTTTGTTCAATTAACCCATTCTTAAATAAAAATTGCCTTTTAGTGCGAATAAAATTAGTTATTTTTGCTTGAACGGAAATCTTTTTATTTTCATAATTTCACAACAAGAAGCAAAGCAAACCTCACGAGAATTTTTTCCCGCAATTAGTTTGAGGCAAGACAATTTTTGACTTTTTTTTTCAATATTTCTGCATTTAAAAATGTTCATTTTATTGCTGATATTTAAAGTAAAAAGAACTTTTTGATATAATCAGTGATGCTAAAAAAATAGCGGAGCCTATCCGGTGAAAATATTCCTCTATGAAGCGAATGTTACAATTTAGGAAAAAAAGTATCATAACAAGTTAATGCTTGACATGAAATTCAACCATGTTCCAGTGAAGTAAAATTAACAGTTTTAATGAGAATGAGTAAGATGTGCTGTTGTATGGTGGTGTTGCTATCACTAACTCGAGTCATTTTCTTTTTAAACGCTTTTACTAAGTTCGAAATGTTTCATGTTTGTATGTATGGTTGGAATTTTGTGATCGATTTTTCACTCACTTTTTAATGCACTAGAGTTCTGAAATTTTGCATATTTATTGGGTCTTGATGACAATGCAATATTTTAATAATTTTAGAGCTCTCAATTATCAATTTTTTTTAAAAAATCGCAAAATTACGTTTGCTCTCGGTACGTTTCAGTTGCGCCATCTATAGTATTTTTGAGAACTAAAACACTTTACACAGTAATTTAAATGTTTCGATAAAAATAAAAATAACCTATTATAGATCTTTTTGAAGAAATTATTGTTGGTATTAGATGAAGAACAATGGATTTAAGTTCAAAATATTTTTTCTAAAGTTATAATTTTGTGATGGATTTTTCACTCATTGCCCAATGTATTATATATGTGAAATTTTGTATATTCATTGGGTCATGACGAAAATGCAGTATTTCAATAATTTTAGAGCTCTTTTAAATAAAATTGTTGGAATTAGTTCATGAAAAATTGTTCATTATAAGAATTTCCCAAAATATTTATAATGCTGCATTATGACGTAAATTAAAGACTAAAAACTAGAAAATAATAATTATAAAAAAACTTTAAAAAAAATCTGGAGATCAAAACAAAAGTTGTGAAAGCATGATGCTCTGATAAAATATAGTATAAACTAGCTGCATGGCCCGGCGTTGCACGGGCAATCTTGAATAATGGGATATTCCCGGGCGGAGTAGAAGTGAGATCACGTGAGGCCTTTGGATCCATATTTTTATATGCCCGGCTCCATTTTTTTCCTAACAAATATTGTCACTTACTTTTCCCAACAAATGTAAATATTCTTTCAAATCTAGTCTTTTTATTACTAATTTTCATATGCCCGCCTCCGGTTTATTTTTTTAACACATATTGTCGCTAATGTAAACGTTACGTTTCCCCCAAAACGTAAAAAAATCCTTTGAATCCTATATTGTTTAATTAAAATTTTTAAATCCAACCTTTTAATTACCTTATAGTTAATAACCCAGCATTTCTCGGAATCCACATTTTTTCATATGCCCGCCTCTGTTTTTTTCCCTACAAATATTGTCACTAAGCTTCCCCAACAAACGTAAATCCGTTTTGAATCCTCTCTTGTTGGACTTGGAAAACTTTCAGTTCTAGCCTTTTTACTACCTTAAAGCAGTTTGGTTTGAATGGAAACGCGAGAATTCTTATGCTTATAAATTAAAACAGATTAGCATGATATTTGTTTTGCAAAAGAAAAAATAAAACGAATAATAATGAGAAAAAACGGATAAAAATGAATAAATATTTCCGCCCAACAAACGTAAATGTTGAGAAACACCGTACGACAAAAAAAAAAAGAAAGAAAAATGCAGGAAAACGATTTTTTTCAATTGCTAATAAATCCAAACACAGAAGAACACAGAAGATCGCTCAAAAGGAAATACCAACTTCCGTTAAATAAATAAAAAAAAATGCAACACCGGATGCGAAAACTAATAATAGGGGAAAAAAAAAGAATCCGACGTGAATGAATTCACCATTCTGGCAATAGTCAGTTCATTCATTTTGACGTTTTTAATTAATATCTTTTTAACTAATTATAATTGCGGAATTTAAATGGCCGAAATGGATTCCTTGGATTATTTCCCATCTTTTGATACTTTCCGCGTGCTTCTCCGTTCAGCGGTTCGTGAGAAGATAGACGGACATACATACATACATACGTTTGTTTACCTTCGAATTTTAATAGGATAGATGTGGTTACAAATCTAATTTACTTACAGCTTTTCTACCTCACGCTTTTCCGATTTTTGTTTTGACCTCCAGATTTTTGAGAAAAAATTATTATTTTCTTTCACCATGCATTGGTAAAAGCGTTTTTTTAAAAATGTTTTTTTTTATATTTATTATTTAGCGTTTGTTTCTCTTTCATTTTATTTATTTACTGCTTAATTCTAGTGGTGAAATAAATACAATTGATGTTAATTGAACTTTCGGTGAGTATACTTATCATCTTCAATTTTTTTAATTACACAGGATAGTCCAGAATATGCACACTTGTGGAAACGAATGAAAAATGATCGGATCGTATTTTCTCCTGAAGAGGTGGAAGAAACGATGAAGAAAATCGAGAGAGGCACCCATATCATGATTATCGATTACATTTATGCCTTGACCGTTGTTTCTGATTATGTAAAGAGAAGAGGTATCTGTTCTGTACAAGTGGAAGAATTAAGGTTCTGTCAGAATTTTATAACCTTAGGCATCCGAAAAGGTATACCACTTAAAACTATCAAAAAGATAAATACGAGGTGAGTAATCCTTCCTCATGACCTGTATTCTTTAATTAGAAGATATTTTAAGATAATTATTATGAAGATAATTTAACAGTTCTAAACATATTCTCACAAAAAGGTTTTTTTTATTATTATTACATCCCATTAGCACAAAGATATTGTACAATATTCGCAATATTGTATAATATCATATAATATTATACAATACCGAACAATATTGTACAATGTCGAGAAATGTGTTGTGCTACCTGGGCATTGAAACCTCTCTCGAGAGGCCACCCTCCGTGCCCAAGAAAAATGGCCAATCTGTTTCAGGGTTCAATACTTGGAAGTACAAAATACGTATTGAAACAAACTAATTTGTTAATTCTCAGAAAGCGAATTTTAGGAATCATTTAAAGAAAAAGCACTTTATTCGAAAATTTCTAATTTCTTTTGACAAAATAAACAATTTGCTTTTGCTTGGATCTTTCACCCTCCGTTCCCAGGAAAAATGGCCGATCTGTTTCAGGGTTCAATGTTTAGAAGTACAAAATACGTATTGAAACAAACTCGTTTTTGTTATTTCTCATAAAGCGAATTTTAAGA
>BGPR01005235.1:37522-56730 GCA_013235015.1 Araneus ventricosus | reverse complement strand
ACTTTATCCGAAAATTTCGAATTTCTTTTTACAAAATAGACAATTTGCTTTTGCTTGCATCTTTCATCCTCCGTTCCCAGGAAAAATGGCCGATCTGTTTAAGGGTTCAATATTTCGAATTACAAAATACGTATTGAAACAAACTCTAATTTGTTATTTCTCATAAAGTGAATTTTAGAAATAATTTACAGAAAAAGCACTTTATTCAAAAATTTTACAAAATAAACAATTTGCTTTTGCTTGGATCGTTCAGTTTTTTGAAGGTAACATCTTTTCATTTTTTTAATTGGAAAAACCAGTGGTGGTAGTTCCCGGTAGAGGCCGATATTCACTTTTCTCTTCACAATGGGAAGGAGTGGCGTTAGAGTTTGCCCGGCGGAGGAGGGGCACGACCTGCTAAACTGCCGTGGCGTGTAATGAAATTGGTATCAAATTTTCGTCAGAACTTTATTTATTTACTTGTTAGATAACCCCGTTGCTTGAACGGGGTTCGAAAACTTTCCCCGACGGGGTCCTGCACCCTCGGCCCCCTGACAATGGGAGAGGAATGATTAATTTGGATCTGACTTCCGGTGTTGCTTTTGAGTGTGTGAATTTTTTTGTTCCTTCTTTCCTTCCTTTTTTTCTCAATAAAAGTTGCAAGGTGAGAGAGTCGAACGAAATATCGCGATTGAACGGGTGACCAACCTGACCACTCTGAGGGATTTCAGTGGCCCTTAATAGAGTTTATTTTCACAGTATATTCTATGGGTCGAAAATTACGAGAAATATATATTATAAAAATTATATGTCCTAAAAATAACGCGGTCTTTTTCTAATCTTTACCCTCGAAAATATGACAAATATTTAAATTAATAAATGTAATAAAGTAAAGTGGTTGAGGGACGGGATTAAAAGCAATAAAGTGGCAAGCATTAAATTGTATTCTATGTTTCGATTCTGAAAACACATGATAAGTTCTATATTATTTACTAGCAGTACGCGCACGGCGTTGTCCATGCATGCTGGAATCAAGATTTCAACAAAATAGGGGAAAAATGTCCACAATAACTCGAGAAAGCTTTGAAAACAAAACAAAAGATACACATTATTGATTTTCCCGCTTATTTTTCTTTGCGATAATGACATTTATCAAAACAGAATTATTATGATTGAGATGACGATGACGCGAATGTAATGACGTCACCTGCTGGAAGGAATCGGATTGTAGAAATTCATGCTGGAATTGAAAGCATATATCGTCACCTGCCACGAGGAAGATCACGCAGAAGCCAATGAAATTGCAACAATGCATTTCGGTGAAACTTCGCTGTTAAATCTCGCTAGCAAAAAAAACTGTTTGAACTGATCAGGGAAAAATTAACTAAAAAAAACCAAAAAGGACATTGTAACCGTTCTTGTTTTAAATCCGACAGAAACGTCCCAGTTATAAGCTGAAAAAAATTAAAATTAAAGAGATGTTAGAATGTCAGATGCGATAATATGAAGAAATCCTTATTAAAAATTGCCATAAAAGTAACTATTTTTCAAAAATTTCTCAAAATTCAGTAAATTATGTTACAAATTCAAAACTAATTTCATTAGAACGGAAATCGTGTGCTTTTTCCGATGGTTTATCAATTTTTTTCGTACAATTATTCAAAACCATTCGATTGGAAAAAAATCAACCAGAACACATTGAATAAAAATTTTCTAGAATAAATTTTAAAATTCCGGCTTCGAGGTGCATTGAGTCACCGTTAAAACTACCTGTATGCCAAATTTCATGGCTGTAAGTGCGATAGATTCGTCTGTCATCGTACGCACACACATACACACAAGCAAACATTGACTTTTATAAGTATAGATCAATGTCATGATTTTATCACTTAATTTACTTACTTAATTATTACTTAATTTTGGTATAACTTGAAATCAACATAAATTAATCAAAAGTATTCTTTAACATCTTCATTATATTTTTGATTTTTACTACACTACGCATTATGTTAATGTTTGATCAAAAATAAAATAATAACTGTAAAGTGTAAAGTGTACATTTTATTATTTAGCAATTTCAAGACCTAGATAAAATAATCATACATTTCAAATGTAAAAAATATTTTACTATGAAATAATCCCCTACTCCACTAATCCCCTTCTCCATTTTACTCCCGGCAACAACCAGATCAGAGCGTTCAAGCATTGCTTAATTTACGACAACACCAATGCCAGGATACCAGTTTCAAGATTTACTTCCCTTCATAATTATTACTTGTGTTTCTGCCTCGGGACACGATTTGTAGCCATATATTCTTACCCAAAAAATGACTGCTTTTGAGTGTCTTGCTTCCCTTCAAGTTTGTCCCATGATTTCTGTATCACCTCGTATAACCTCAGGATCCAAGCAAGCAGCAGTTGAATTATTAAGATAAACTTCGGTCACAATCCGCCATCTCCTCACTCATAAATGACTGCCAAATGCTTTTCTAATTTTCTTTTTCGATGTTTCTTTCGGAATTTCGGCAAAAATTAGCTATTTTCCAATGGCTTCAGTTATTGAAATGTCATTTGAAGATTTTCAGCACTTTTTGTCGCTTTCAGTGTTCCAAAAGAGTCGAAGTTCTTCAAATCTTCTGCCAAGATAACATTTGTGACCAAAATTTTAAGACAATTAAAATAAATTGCAGTCGGTTAAAATAATATAAGAGATTTCATATAAAAGAAAAATTTCGTCTTAAAATAGTTTATTTACCGTTCTATCTGTTTTAACTTTTGTTTTGAAAACGATTATTTCCCAAAATACAACAGTTCGTTATTAACATGCAACTTGGAAGTTAAGGAACTGTGAATTTTGTGAATTGTATAGTGCACTTATTGCAAAAATATGTACGAAAGACTTAACGGATAGTTTATTATTTATTTAAATGAAAACTTACTTCGCTTATGTGAAAAAATAATAAAAATGAAAAAGATCTAACATTTCAAGTAATTTCTTGAACAAAAACTGTCTATGCGATGTAAACAAGTCAGCATGACATTATCTGCCTGGGACTTGAAAAAAATTCTTTATCTGATGTATAATTGATTAACATATTTTATAGATGGTCTTTTAATAAATTTCTTATAAAATAACTTTGAAGAATATTTCCGATATCCTAAAATGAAAAAAAGAGATGTTTTATTGTTTCAAAAGGCCTTGGGAAAAGATCTGACTATTTACCAGGATAAGGGTGCGTACGCTAATAATGAAGGTCTATATGAAATAAATAGTCATCAAATATGGGCACCAGTAGTATATTGCTGCAAGGGAGGCATGGGAATAACAAAAGGTAAAAAAAATCTTTGATTTTTACCTACGTACCACTGCATTTGGTGATGCGTTGGCAAAAAAGAGGGTTCTGAAAATGGATAACCATACAAATGTTACGTATATCTGTGTACTAAGAGCTACGTGATTTGAGATTTAAAATAAGAACTCCCAGATAGTAGATGATTGGCAGTAATAAATTAGGTGGTACAAACAACTGATTTCACAATCTCTCCATTCAATCATTGTTCAAAATTTAAATAAAAGAAACATCGTTTGGACGTTGTTGAAAATAATAATTAAAAAATTTTGACATTTTCAATTATAAAAAAATCTTTCTAACATTATATAAAAAAATTGTTTTTGGAAAAAGGGACAACAGGGTTGCAGGAACTTTCCCAGAATGAAAGAAGAACTATTAATGATTATAATCACCAATTTTCATAATTTCGTAAGATTTGATAAAATATTAACTTTAAATTCAGAGGAGAGGCGATCATTATATAGAAAATCAATCGAAACTGTGACATTTCCTCTTTAAAGAGGGTGTCCCAAAAAAGTGGAACAAGCATTTTCTTCTATAAATATTGCACTCATTCATATACTTCCAATGACAAAGTTATTGGGGATGACTGTTGGGATTAACTATAAAAAGTTTCAAAAATTAAATTTTATACATTCTGTGTCAATTAGTAAAATATTACCCTTACATTCGTCTATAAACACATAGTGCTTCACGTTTCTATTTGCAAATATTACCGAGGTATTAGAAGGCAAATTTATTGACTGAGATCACTTTTTCATGGTTCAGCCAAACCGAGTTCCTCGATGTACAATTCAGAATAATACATACATTACAATACATTATAAAAGGGCGGAATTGGAAAATAATTATGCATTTATTAACTCTCAATAAATTAAAAAAGTCAAATAATACATTAATTGAAGTATTTATAGATATTGTTCAAAATAATACATAAAAGAAACAATCATAACAGAAATATAAATGCAACATAATCAAAATAATCATTAATAATTCACAAAATGAAAAAAGCAAAAAAAAAAAAAAATCCACCGAAAGAAAATGCCGAGAGTTCTAATAGGAAAAAATATAAGTATAAACAAAAGGGGAAAAGTTATAAAGGCGTTATGATTTTTCTAATTTTTTTAGCAGTTCGCATAGATTTCACTTAAAACTTACCCCTGATGAGCATCTATACGGTTTTACCGATAAACTACATTCTTTGTATATCCATTTAAATTTTATTGATATTGTTCAAAATATACACTTTCAATAACAGTCCAGTATGCCATCCTTTAAGAAGCGGCTGCTCGTCTACTCAGAAACGAGCAAAGCTACAAAAATATTTTTCAAGAGAACACAATTGAAATACAAATTTTAATAAATTTGACATTGATATTATTCAAAATATATACTTTCGATGACAGTCCAGTATGCCATATTTTAATCAACGGCTGCTCGTCTACTCAGAAACGAGCAAAGCTACAAAAATATTTTTCAAGAGAACACAATTGAAATACAAATTTCAAAAAATAGTTTACCTTTAAATAGCGTAAATTTGTACTTGTAGTTATCTGAATTGTATTTCAGAAAATTACTGACGCATGTTTTTTCGATGAGTGACTTCTAGTATGAAAAAACAAACTGCATACGTATTAAGCAGCTGCGTTTCCGTAGAGGTAAACATGAGAACGAAACCGAAATCCAAAAGCAGCGAATGAAAGAAATCGAAAAAAATCAAATCTAGAGCGCGATAGCGAACCTTGGGTGTGGAAGGGCAAACATATAAGGCACTAGGCTTGGCTGAGCGCCAAACAGGAGCTTCTAAAAAATCAAGCTATGGCTGAAATAAGTTCAAAGACAGAAAGGGTTGCTCTTCGCCTTCGCTCCCAATCTTGCGCAGTGGACGAATTTTGATGCTTTCCAAAACTGTTTGGTGTGCAGCCCTGCCTTACTAGTTGATTAATTTTCTGTCTTCTTTTTATGTTTTTATTACTTTTAAACTTCCGTTGATCATTGAACTTTCAGAATGGAAACAAAAATACGAGTTTTTAATATACTTTTAGAAGGTTCTGCAACTCTGCGGCCCAAACGGACGATCCTATATTGCCTTTAAATAAAGCTAAATATCATGAATACCACTTTGGCACAGTATCATTAAGTTAGAGTTATTGTGTTATGTCACTTTGTTTACAGCACAGCTATCGAATGCAGATTATAGGTCTTTGACCCAGGCTCTCCTTACAAAAAGCTACCATCGGTGGTTCATGAATACCAATTGAGAGCAAATAATTTAATATTCTTGTTCGGTATTAGACTACTTCTCTGAGAGGGCTTAATTTTCCACTTTCTCAAGCTTTTGTTTCCTTCTATATAAAATTGAAAGTTATCATTAATGAAACTGAGCAACTGTGTGATAAGCAAATTTTTTTCAAGTCATGACGTTGTATGATGTACAACTAGATAAATATCTGCATTTCGGCGTTTCCTGTATTGTATGAATTTGTATTTCTACAATAAATATCTCCTTTTAAATTTGTGATACGCCTCTTCAAATTTAGAAATAAACAAATCTCTATAAATTTTGCAGACAGAGGTGTGAGACTTAGGGTGTTTATAGATGAGTGCGAGAGGAAAATTTTACTGATTGATACTTCGAGACAGTATAATTTTTTTGAACTTTTCATTTATAATCTCCACAGAAGCCTAAGTATTTTCATATAATTCACCACTATATTTAAGGAAATGTTGTGATGGGAAGTATATGTCTGGGCGCAATATTTAAGGAATTAAACAATTGTTCCACTTTTTTAGAATATTTTGTATGCAACATCATGATGCTCAATCTCATCATGTAACAACGTCTAGCACTAATTCCTTAGATGTGAATTTTTAATTAGTTGTTGTATTAGGTCAAATTTTTCTTTGAAGGTTTTTTAATGTTTCTCTATAGAAAGTTAACTGGAAACTATAATTTCAGGTACAATTCTTTTGTAAATATAAAGATTATAATATTACACGTATTTGTTTTTGTAAATGCTAATATTTTCAGTTGTAATATTTACAAAGACATGATCTCTTAAAGCAGTTTTTACATTTTTTTACATCGAATTTTATACGAATTTTCTTACAATATTTTGCTACAGATTAACCTACATCATGCAAGCAAAGCTGACCGACCGGTGGGTGAATCGGGTTTTTCCGAACTATACCCACTGCACGAAGCAGCCTCAAGAAGGCGTGAATCCTTTGAGCATCACAGACATCCTCGGTGGCTTCCTGATATGGGGTATTGGCATTATTTGCTCGATTGTGCTCCTGCTCATCGAGATCTTTGAGAACAAGAGAGCAAAGAGGAAAAAGAGAGATAATTCCTCATCAGCCACTTCGGTTGTTCCATATGATCAGAAAACTGAAGCAAAATATCACCATCGATTTATGAGCTACTGTTCGAGATAGCTTCAAGTGTCAAATACAAAGTCAATCAACCACCATTACAAAGTTAAATAAAAGAGCACTGCTTACAAACTACTATTTAAAATAGCTTCAAATGTAGAATACAAAGGCAATAAAGCACCATTAGAGAGTTAAATAAAAGAGCAGATTACAAACTACTATTTAAAATAGCTTCAAATGTAGAATGCAAGGCAATGAACCACCATTAGAGAGTTAAATAATAGAGTACTTTTTACAAACTACTGTGTAAAATAGTTTCAAATGTAGAATACAAAGGCAATGAACCACCATTAGAGAGTTAAATAATAGAGCACTTTTTACAAACAACTGTGTAAAATAGTTTCAAATGCAGAATACAAAGGCAATAAAACATCATTAGAGAGTTAAACAATAGAGCACTTTTTACAAGCAACTGTGCAAAATAGTTTCAAATGCAGAATACAAAGGCAATAAAACATCATTAGAGAGTTAAACAATAGAGCACTTTTTACAAACTACTGTATGAAATAGCTTCAAGTGTATAATACAAATGTAATAAACCACTATTAGAAAGTTAAATAACAATGGTAATCAGGTAGGGAATTTGGGAAAATATAATGACAAGATTCGGTAACATTTATGTTAATGAATTGTGAAAAATCTAAATGATAAAATGTAGAAAATGATGAGCATAAAAAATGATATTGAAAACTTTTTTATTACTATACTAAACAGAAAGGATATTTTTATAAAAAAAAAATGGAAATCAAAACGAAAATTTAGTTTTCATGAGGAACTGAAATAAGTACTATGAAGATGTCAGGTCAGAATGGATATCATAAGAAAGAAAATCCCTAAATGTTAATTAAATTAAAACCATATTCTAAATGTCACGAGGGTGGTTTTTTTCAACCTCCGATGGACCATAAAAATACAAGAGTAGAGGACAAAATGAATTTGTTACCAAAAGTTATGTACAAACATGGTTCCTTTTCGACATAATCGCCGTGAAGATTCAGGCATTTGTCATATAGGTGGACCAGGTTTCCGATCCCTTCTTCGAAAAACGTTGTGAGAACTACCTTAACGTTGCTTTGGTTATCTTCATTTTTCTGGAATCGTTGGGCTTCTAGCCAGTTCTTCAATTCAGGGAAGAGATGAAGACCACTCTTCGCTAAGCGGAGCTATTCCCCAGGTGATCAGACACGTCCCATTCAAACTGCACCAGTAGCTGCTGGGTTACAAAAACACTGTAAGAGCGGGCGTTGTTATGAATGAAGACAACTCCAGAAGTCAGAATGGCTTTTAGCATTCGTCTTAAAGTCCAACAAGAAACAGCTGCATCGATCGTCTTACACAAACCAGCCTTCTGTTTGAAGGAAGCCGACAGCTCAGCTCAAACTGGCCACCTGGCATAGGCAGAACTTGAGGTTATGTTTCGAGACATGAGTAGTCGCACACCGCGCATCCCCACCTCCTGCCACTTGTCTGAATGTTTAGTGGCTCGATCGAAGGCTGGGAAAAAAACGACCCTCGCATTAAGATTCCTACTTTATTGCGAGGCCGCGGTGGCCTAGTGGTAAGGTATCAAGTGGAAAACAGTCAATGTAGCTAAAATGTTGAGTATTTTTCTTCCTGAAAACTTTTTCAAAATTCCTAATGAGTTGAATGAACTAAAAATGTAATGGAAACAAAATATGATTTTATTCAAAATTTTCTTCTCAGAAGCTGGGCCTTTTTGAAATAGAACCTAACAGTTTTTAATTGCACCACTGTGTAGTGGGGGCCGCGCTGGCCTAGTGGTAAAGTGTCTCGGCTTTGGGGCCGGAGGGCTCCAGGCTCGAAACCCGATTCCACTGAAGAACCGCCGTGTATGGGGTTTGTTGCAGGTTAAATCATACGTAGTGGCCAAACGTCCTCCCGCTGGTGTGGCGTAGAAGTTTGGAGAGGGGGTGCCAGCTCCGGTGCCGTCCTCGTCATCTGACCGCGGTTCAAAATTACGAGGTCCGTCCCAAAATAGCCCTCGTGTAGCTTCAAAACGGGACGTTAATATAACTAAACTAACTAAACCAAACTCCTATTTTATTACCGTATTTCTATAACTGACTCACGCTTTTGAGATATTGTTTAGACGTCCATAATTTTGACGAAGAAAAAAAGTGTTTTTTCTACTTTGCGTACACTATTAAAAGCGGATTTTTAAAATCTGCTTTTTTACTTTGAGTTAATTTATAATCTAAATAATAAGAATATTGCTATAAAATTTAGATAATCAGTATAAATATCAGTTGCGAAGCTCTTGCTAAAACACAATTATATTGGCTAAGCCGCAACGTTGTTCACTCTGGGTCATGCATTTTGCATTCTCTCTTCCTCTACCGTATTGTATTTTAAATTCTTGACGTTTTTGTGATTGCTGAACTTGTAACAGAATCTTACCTGTTCAAGTATGCAAACAGTCAACAATTAAAACTATAGCAAATTTAAAAAAATTTAAAAAAATGCAAAATTAAAACTAGAACAAGAAAAAATAATTATCATACAATAAAATTAAAAGAATAAAAGAATTTTATTGTAAGAAGAAAAGGAGTTTGAAAAATTATAAGCTGCGCAACTGCAGCAGCTAAACAAAAAAAAAAAAACAGAGAACAATATACAAATAAACAAATATAGCCAAAATTAAGAAGGGAAGGTAATAAAAGCAATCCTAGAGTAATTCGATGGAAACGAAAAGCAAAAAACAAAACAAGGAATCCATTCTAGTTCACTTTATCAAGGGCTAAGAACTATTCGAAATGGATTCAAATGGAATATTTGGGAAATTTTCTGTAAGAAGCCAAGCCTTAAGCTAAACAGAGCTTCTCATAGCCCGAACTCCCCAAACAAAGAAATCCTAGGAGGCAAATCCGCAAACAAACAACAAAAGAAAAAGGAAAGGAAATTATAACATACAAACATCAAGAACGCTAATAAGATTATCATACCTGTTCAACATATTATTTCAGAATGTCCAGATTTTATCAATGCAAGATCAAATTATTTAAGTATAACTAATCCATCCTTCTTAGGGGCAAGACTCGTCATGCAAATTTAAAAGCGTTTATTACAGAAATGGGATTTTATAACTATAATGGTAGCATATCCAAGGAGCTTTTTGTATTAATTCAGGTGTTAAGTATTTGTTCACGCTATATATATGTTAACTGTAACCTTTTATAACTGTTGGTTGAACGAGAGTTTTGTTTAAGTTTTAGTTTAGTGTTCTACTAATAAAACGTCTTGCATAGAAAATGTCTGGTTATTTGTCGCATTTGAATACAGAACCATTTCAAAGCCACGGTTTTTTAAAGGCTATTTTTCCTTTAAGCAATTGCAGTTTTTGATACGCTGCTAGCGTAATTGAATTATTTCTTTGTATAGCGGGTAACATAATAAATGGTGGGTCGAATCCACCATCTTTTCCACCAGTAACAGCTGAATCCAGGCATTAGTTTTCCGTTGGATTTCTTCTTTATTCCATGGAGACTTCGTAATGTTTTAAGTAGTACATTTATTGACTCAAACAAACATAAGATAGAATTCTTCCGTCATTTATAGAATTTTTCAAATTGAAACTATATACCTATCTCTAATAGTTTCGAAATTAGCTATTGGGCTACCATTAGAGTGTATCTGCAAATGAGACAAACACTGGTATCTGCCAGGTATGCTCCTCTACTTAGTAGGAAAGGAAATATTTACCTCCCATAAAGCGAGGCCTCATGTAATGTGTATATGTGTGCTTTCTATTAAGCGAGGTCTTATATAGTCTTTTAAAAGTGGTCTTATTTGAACTTTAATCTGTGCCTACTAAGCACTGCTGATTTTGTCACAGTCTGATTTTCAATATGCCTATATTGAATATTAATTAAAATATCAAAGTGATTTTATTTCAACTGTTTTAATCAATAGCTATTATACATTGCTAATTTGCAATATATATCTTTTTTAAATAAACCTACATTAAATGTTACAATAAAATTAAAGGAATGAATACAGTTCTCGTCTTTTAATTACTGAGATAGAGACATTACAATCATTCATTGTTGGTTATACAGCTTGCTGTATTTAGGTCGGAAGGAAATTTTTGAGGCTATTGGGCTGAAGAGGACTGCCGAGTTTAGTTTAGCTTACTCATTAGAACGTCTCGGTTTTGAAACAACACGAGGGCTATTTATAAAGGACCTCGTAATTTTCAGCAACGTCAGCTGACGAGGACGACACTTTTCAAAACTTCCGCATCACATTAGCGGGAGAATGTTTGGACTCTGTACGTATAATTTAAAGTGCAATCTGAGGCCAGTGGAATTTCAACGTGTAGTAGCTCTTCTTGATATTACTACATTAGAAATTGTGCAGCGTATGAAACGTTCTTGTTTTCTTCATTGCATTCTTACATTACGAATGCATTTTCTTGAATATTGTGTCCTTCAGACACAATTTTGGAATTTCCACTCCGAGAAATAATTGGCAGCCATTGTTTCAAGGTTCCGCTGCATTTTCGTCCTGGACTTTCAGTTCCGCCCTCTTTCTGAATTTTGACCTGAATGGTCGTGTTTGGTTGAAATTTGTAGATGGGAGAGAAGGCTCAGATGTCCTTATGTTGCTCTAAATATGTTTGAGAATTACAAAGACCGTTTCAAGTTTTCCTCGTGTAGCTTTCAAACGGTGCAGTATTCTCACTAAGCTAAACTAAAGCTCTTTTAATCCAATTGGTTGAGAGGAACCTGGTGTGGAAGTTGTTTTCACCAAATTCTGCCAGAGTTCTCTTGTGTTCTTTTGTCGTAAAACCTGAAAAAGTGTTTAAAGTTAAGAAGTTTCACGAACAGCATATCAGATAAATTCAAAGAAAAAACAGTTAAGGGGACTTGGAACCCTAAGAATTCCGGAAAATCAATGAAAATATCGATTTTCAAATTTTGAGTGGAAAATGATCCTCGAACCTTTGGCTTAATAATCTGAAAGTTTCAAAACAATCAGACAAATATTTAGTGAGATATGAAGTTATTTTTTCTAACATTTCATCACGTGCCACGCCCACTTTCAATGTTTAAATCATGCATATTTTATGTGCAAGTTGCAAAGCCACCTACTTTTTTCCATGAAAGCAAAGCAAGATAGTTGTTTCAAACAGTAGCTGTTTAATCTTTGTTTGTTTACTGTTTTACTGCTTTCGCCTCTTTATTATTTATAAAGCATATCGTCATTATCATCATCACTGCTTTCGCTTCTCATTTTGTTTGAATTTCTCACTGTCAATAAAATTTCAATAAAATGGCTTTAAATTTTTTCTCTGTTATAATGGATATTTGATAAATAGTACTGCAGATCATTTATTAAATATTTCGACTAAAAAATTTGAAAAAAGTAAAATTTTTCCCATTTTTTTTAAAAAAATTCTAATTATCCCTATAAATGAAGATGCTAAATAATAATTATAGTAATAATAAATATTAATAAAATTGATAACTTAGGTTCGCAAATGTCAGGTTATTGCTCTGAAAAAAAAACTAGCTTAATTTAAGTTGTTTTTATTGCAATTTTAATGTTTTTAAAACTTTAAAGCTGTTTTTCTCAGTTCGCTTTTTTCCAAAATTGTGTCTACTACAAAATGAAAAAAGTCGATTTCTTTTTATTATAATTACTTGAAATTTTTTCTGTTCACTCACAAATGCATCCTTAATAGAATTAGGGATGGATTTGTAAAAATTTTGATTAGAAATTTTATTAAAAATGTACAAAGTGAAAAATTCTGATATTTTCCAAAAATTTTCACAAAATTTTGAACAAATTTTTTTTCCTCTGAAACTAATGTAGATATCAAAAATCCGATCCCTGTTTCTGTTAAGTACATTGAGAGGTTCCTTTAAAGAAAATTTGGAGAAAAAATATTAAAAATTGTATGACAAGAAGCATTTTAAAAAAACGGCTAATATTTTTTAAATTTAAAATTTTAAAATTTTTAATTTTTCAAAATGAAAAATATTTTAGAAATTTCAGTTTCTGCACAGTTTACATCTATCTACTACAAAATTGAATAAGTTTGATCAAAATTGTAGAAAAAAAATTTTGGGGTGACAAGTCCCCACAGTTAAACAAATTCGTTTCAAGTGGTATTTGAACTACATTGATGCAAGAAGACATGGGTCTTGTGTTTCAAACGCGAAACAAGGATAGTTTGAGAAGTAGAAATCAAATTAAAGATCACATATTTATGACAAGAACCTCTTTACATCTGATAGATTCCCATGGATATACACAGAATTCAACGATGAGTATGCTATAATGAAAGGATAAATAACCGCACTATTTTGAGTAAGTTTCCAATTATAATAAATCTCTATTACAAAGGGGAAAAACATGGAAAAGAAGATGATGATCGTTTTCAAAGTACTTCAGGCTTTCAGTTTAGTTATTTTTTTTTACTTGAAACTTTTGACATCTATAGGAATAAAATAATGTAAGATGTATAAAGCAATAAAATGCGACTTACAAAGAAGACAAAGAACAGGAATCCTTGCAAAGTTGTTGTGATAACAAATAAATAATGGCACACCAATTTTGTTTCCTCCATGGCTGCCAAAAATCCAAAGACCCACGACAGTCCTGAAAGGGAAAATGAAAAAATAAAAGATAATCTGCTATAATGAATTTTTTACATTTATTCTGCTTTTAAACAATTCCATTTTATTGAATATGATGTCTCCTTTCTTAAAACTGGATTGAGCCGATGTTTCCTATGCCAAAATAAAATGCTTAAAAATGGGTTCCAATTAGTTCAACAACCATTTTAACTGGAAAGGACTTCAGGATAAACTACATTTTCAGTACACCAATTCCATCTGAATGTACAATTTTAAGTTATTCCAGTATATTTTGATTTTAAAAGTCTGTTTCTTTGAGACTCTTAAAACTGTTGCGTGGAACATTGCATAAACTAACGCAGGGCAGTGAATTTGAATTTCAACGCTATTGAACTATTGTTCCAACATTCAATATGATCTTTTCATTCCGGCAACACAGGCTGTAGTATTATTCACGGCCCTGTTCTAGTCGAGAGTGTAAGTACTTACAAACTGGTGAATGTTATCCATAGATTCGAAGTTTAAACTACAATATGGCTTGATTTTAACCAACTCGAGTCACTCATACGATTGCGATAATCGACTCCGTATTGTCGAGCCGAGGATTCGGGTTGAAGTGTTGGCCGTCCTTGGCTTGGTCTTCAACATTTTGGAAAAGTAACAGCAGTCAAGTTTTATTTAAAAAAAATTAGTTTCGACTTTGTACAGAACAAAAGATTCCTGCCACGGCTTTTGAATATTATTAGGATCCTACATGAACGAAGACACAGCCATTAAGACATTCATTGCAGAATTCTTCAGTATTCTTTGTGTGTTAATTGTTGTTTAAATTTTTCTCCTTTATGTAAATCTTCTTTATGCTGAGAGGAGTTTGTAAAATCGTAAACCTTATCTGGTTGGTTCCCAGTGGATTATTATTATTAATAATAATCAATTTGATATAAACATCTCCTAACAATACTTGACTCTACTACCTTGTTGGCTCGATTTGAATGTCACTTAATAAAGCGTTTCTTCTTAAAGTGGATGCTCTGGGCATCTCGTTGCGTAGTGTAGGGAATTTCCTATTTCCCCACATCCGCAGTAGTCTGTAGAATGGAGACCGAATCTCTTGAGGGGGGCCGGCCCGGCCCACCTCAAGTGATTGGGGGTCCGTTCTCCTGACTACTGCGGATGTGGGTAAATAGTAAATCCCCTACACTAGGCAACGAGATGCCCACTTACTTTATCATATCACCACAAGGAACCGAGCCTACAATTCATAGTCCACTGGTGGAAGAGCGCTTTATCTAGCAAACTCTCAAGACGAAGTATAGATCATTTAATCACATTCCTAGCTATTAACGAAGACCTAATTAAAAGACAAAATACAACACCGCCAAATACTCCGACCTAGAAAGAGATACTTCCAAAGATTCACCTCGAAGAACCAGAAATTCGATGAATAAGCAGCAGAGCATACTAGCTTAAAAACAGCAACTAGCCACCGCCAAATCTTCCGTAATTCATTCGAAAAATTCACCCTTTACATCACTGCCAACCCTGGAGTAACAATTCCAGCGATCCCTAAGTATAAATAACGAGACAGAAGAAAATCCAGTCCCACAATTTTTAGGATGGTCGCGACAATAATCATCAATATAGCCGGTTGTAATACATTATTCAATTCTTTTTTATCGTAGCATCGAACAACACCAAAAGCCCCGAATCATGGAGCTGCAACTGTACGAAACAGTGTATCTAAAGGAAACATTCTACCCTTTCACTGCACTCATATGATACACCTCTTGTATATATTTTATATTATTTTCGGATTGTAACTATCTATGTACTTTTCATTTAATTCTTCTTTGTTCATGTAGAATTATGCTCCCTTTTATGTGTTTTTATATCTCATGATGGAATTCTTTTCTTTTGCCTTTCAATAAAGTTTCACACACACACTCATCCAACCGACAGGGAGCCGTTTAGGCTCCGAGTTCGGGGGTATGCTGTGGCGTTAATTTGGACCAGGAAGAAGTTTTCATCCGTAGATTCAAAACATAAATCTTCTACAGGCAGGGCAGTTCACTTAAAGCATGAAATGTAAACTTTTGATTGTAAGGCGTTGGTAAAAATAACGGCACAAAATCATCCACCTAATTGTTTAGATTTAATAACGTCCCATTTAGAAGCAACATGAGTGCTATTTTGGGACATCCTCGTAGATTTGAACCACGGTCAGATGAGGAGGACAATATCTGGGATGGCCCACCCCCTCTACAAACTTGTACACCACACCACCGGAAGGGTGTTTGGACCCCTACGTATGATTTAACATGTAACAGCCACACTTACAAGGCGTATGTTCAATGTAATCGAGTTTTCAATATAGAACCATCCGTCTCCGTAAAAGAGACACTTTACCACTAGGCCAGAGCGGCCCCCACTAGAACGGTCAAACAGTGATGCAATTAAAAACTGTTAGTTTCTATTTGAAAAAGTGGCAGCTTCCGAGAAGAAAAATTTGAATAAAATCATATTGTGTTTCCATTACATTTTTAGTTCATCAACTCATTAGGAATTTATGAAAGAGGTTTCAGGAAGAAAAATACTCAACATTTTAGCTACATTGATTGTTTTCTATCCTAGTATTCAGAATTACAAAACATAAGAACAGTTCAGGTCCGCGCAGTAGATTTTTCGTGAAAATGTCGGGAGAAAATCATAAAATAAATGTTTCGTATTAATATGTAATTTAATTATCAATCTCTTTAATACGATATTTACACAGAGTAGTATAATGGTTACAGAATTTATAAATCGCAAGCTACAACACACCCTTGCTGCATGATATAAACGTGTGATTTATCTATTCTGTAACCATTAAAGAGCATTAAAAGACACATTAGGATTCCAAAAGTTCATGTTGCATACCGCCATATTGATATCAAAGAAACACACATCCGATTTTTTTAAAATTTAAAACATTAAGAAAAAAAACATTTAAAAAAAGCAAGGATTAAAAAGTTAAATATAAAGAAGCACAAGATCCTAAAAACAGATTAGGGTTTGAAGAAGAAAAAGTACATGAGAGATAAAAATCAATTGCAGAGCATAAAAATTGAACACATACCCACGCAAAAACACCAAATAACGGTTGAATACGTAAGAACACAAAAACGTAGAACACATAAAAATTTAAAAAATTATATACAGTTAAGCATAAAAAAGCAAGATAAGACAGTTCATGTATTTACAAATTGTAAAAAATTCAATTTAAAAACACCAGGAGACATATGATAAATGTCAAGTTTATTAGAGAACCTGTTAAAAGCTCTAGAAAATTTATACAAAGAGAACCTGTTAACATAATTAAATCTAGAATACACATTTGGAAAAGAACCTTGGTTCCTCAAAGATTTGGCAGTCACAGTGACATTTATAGAGCTCAGCATATCACTACAATCAATCGAACCATTACTGACTTTGTAAAAGAAGAGAAGGCAAAAAATCATGTCTGAAGCATAAACTAGGCATATTAAAAGTATGAAGAAGACGCGAAGAAGCAAGTCAAATCCATTTTTCTTGTAAAGTAAATATCGCAAGAAGTTAGTTTGAATTCGCTCAATAATTTCAATTCTCTTTCGGTAATTGGGATTCCAGATAATACTAGAATATTACAGATTGACTGGAAAATTCCCTAGTTTTGCGCTTAAGAATTCCAAGCCTACGATATGCCTTAGAGACCATGGAATCAATGTGTTGGGAAGAATCAAGTTAAGTGTCAAAGATGATACGAAGATCCCTGACTGAATTTGAGCGTGATAAAACAAGATTGTAGATTTTATAAAGATGATTCAAAGGCTGAGATTTTCGAATATAATTAAGAATACCTCATTTTCCAATGTTCAGGTGTAACTTATCTGTGTACCACTTAAAAAGACAATCAAGTTCTCTTTGTAAAAGCACAGCATCTAAATTGGAACGTATTGAACTAAACAATTTCAAGTAGTCAGCAAAAAAAAGACACTGAGAGTACTTAAAAACACAAGTAAGGTCATTAATGAATAAAATAAAAAGTATAGGTTCAAGAATAGATCCCTGTGGGACACCGGAAGTAATTGAAAACTCATGTGAAATAGCATTATTAAAATAAACATAGCGTATGCGATTACATAAATAAGAATGAAGCCAATCAGACATGTTAACATGAAAGCCAATATCATGTAACTTATTTGAAAGAATGCCAAAATCGATAGAGTCAAAGGCCTTAGAAAATTCGGCGCAAATAACACAAATTTGAGAGCCAATTTCAAATGAAGAAATATTCTTATTTGTCAGGCAGAATAAATTAGTGAATGTTGAGCGTTTTGGAATGAACCCGTGTTGAGATGAAGAAATTAGGTTTATAACTTGGTGAAAAAGCCTTTTATGTATTATACTCTCAAAAATCTTAGACATAGGATTTAACATAGTAATGGGTCGATAACTTTTACAATCCTGTACATCACCTTTTTCAAAATGAAATATGCGATACAAAGAAATATGTTAAGACACTGATGAAGATTATAATCGAAGCCATTCAGAAAGTATATTATTTTGAAAAGGAGGAAGAATCTGCTGAACGCGAGAGCATATGACGTCTCCTTCTCCGATCCAATGGGATTGTAAAAAAGCATGTTGGGAACGTGAACATGGATGGAACGCTTCAACGCCGTTCTCCCTAGTTGCAAGGAAAACAATTAATTAAAAATCAATGATAAAAGTTATTTTAACCATTCTTGTTTTAAATCGGGGAGAACTGTTCCAGTTATTGCCTCAAAAAATTTGATAAAGTTAACGAAGTTAGAACATGGGATGCAGGTGTTTTAGCTTTAATTCGTAAATTTTTCTGAAAACTGACATTTTAAAGTTTTTAAAATTCAGTAAATTAAGTTAGAGGTTTAAAACATATTTCATTAAAACGGTAATTGCTTGTTATATCCGATGGTGCATCGATTGTTTTTCTGCAATCATTAGAAAAGATACCATGGCCAAATACGTGCGAAAAATCACCAGAAACAAAACAAAATATTAAAGAAAATTTTACTACATTAAATTTTAAAATTCGGAATTCGAGTTGCATTGAGTCACCATTATGACTACATATACGTCAAATTTCGTGGCCGTAAATGCTATAAATTTTCCCCGGACATCGCACGCACACCCTTTCTGGAACTGCAACAATTAGTAAGGGCACTAAGCGTCACAAAGGATCCAAGGGTACTACTATATGTAGAGGGTTCACTGTCTGGTTTTGCAATTATTTGGAATACTAAAACAGAACATTCAACAATAGCTGATAAAATATTTAATAGAAATGTATTCAGATAGGATAATGCACAACAATGTGTGTGTTTGGCTGCTACAAGAACATTCAAATGGACTGAATATAAAAATTCTGTTAGCAAACGTTTATAATTAATGAGCAAACGTTTATAATTAATTAATTCATGTATTATTATTATTCAGCAGACATGAATTATTCTTGATATTTGCGAAGATTTGGATTGTAACTTCAGCATATCATTTTGTCTCAAAACACAGGAATGCTAAAATGGCTTTTTAAAAGTGTATGAGGAAATGTGTTTCATATTTACCCAACAGCAGTGATACACAAAACATGGTTTTGGCACGAACTACCATATCTCTCCTCTGTTCCTGGTTATGCTTCAACTTCTGCTTTGATTCCCCGCAAGTCAGAGAATAGAAGATGACCCCAAACACCATAAAATTTATGACCAACGAAGCTGAAACAGGAAAAGCTACGGCAATGTAGAAGACGTCCCCAGACAGCCAGCAACTGAAATGAGAGATA
>BGPR01005235.1:0-33259 GCA_013235015.1 Araneus ventricosus | reverse complement strand
AAATTATCATTATTATTAACCTGAAATATCTTACTTACTTGCTGGGTGCATTCGATAAGACATCCCTGTTTCCTGAGACTGATATTGTATCTAATACTGCATCTACAGCACGAACCACAGACCTGAGAACCTAAGCAAAGCCAAGGCAAGATGTTTAATTTAACAAGCAATGGAAAAAATACTTAAATTCAATGTTTTGTCTGATAAATATGTCTTGAGAATTTATGAAATATAATTTTTAAGAACTTATATATTTTTTTAATTGAAGAATCGGGTGATCTCTAGATTGACATTCTACTTGCCGTTAAAAGAATATCTATAATTCACGAAAGATAACTGTATTACCTGTAAACAGTTAGAGATAACCGTAAACAAGTAATATAAAAAAATTTTTAAAGTCAATTCCTACTCAGGTCAACAAAGAAAAGTTTAAAAAATTTGGAAAAACTGTATTAACATCAAGGGTCATCTACTACAAGTTTTAAAAAATGTATTTGAACTTGAGTGGATGAATAAAAAGTATTTTATTAACGGTTGAAAATTTGAACAAGATATATAAATATATATAGGGAAATTGTGAACTAATAGTAGGAATTGAAAAAATATAATAATAACTACAACATCGACATAATTGTATTACATTTAGTATCTTCAACGATAATTTATGCTTACAGATTAGCATAAAGCATTAATAAAAAGCATAATTGAAAATTTGTGAAGAGATATTATTAGAATCTCAGAGAGGAAGATGGTATGAAATCAATCTTTTAATATAATTTATATTTAAATGAAACAACAAATGTAATAAATTCATATAAAGCCTTGGGATAAAAAAAAACCAAAACAGTCCAAAAGCTTCCAAAAACAGTCATCCTTAAAATACCCTTTAAAAATGAATGTTGAATTTGACATGATACAATACTGAATATTGAAAAATTACATTACGGATTTAACTTTAATTCTTGTTTTCAAATTTAGTATGCTCGAAAAAATGTCTTTCCTGTTCTTGAATCAGAAAGTTTGATTAGAATTAATAGTAAGACTAGTTTTTCTGTTTGTATTAATAAAGCAAATTCTAAGTAGTAGCAAAATGCTACTCAGTTCACTCAGCTTTTGTAAGCTACCGTAGTCAGATTAATTTTAAGTCGTGAATGATTCGCAATTGGCTTACGAGTTGGTGTAGAGATATTTGCCACCTTAATTGAAACATCCTGAGAACAAACAGGTGCAAAAATAATTAACATAATTTCAAATGATTCAGATTATTAATAGGTTATATAATAATGCATGCATATACAGATTTTTTGAAAAATTTTAATTATCAAAGCAAAATGCATGATTTGCTTAAAACTTATTAAAAATATTTTTTGTTTCACTTCGTCACTTTGGTTTCTCTTCATTTATAAAAATAATTGCTAATAAGACCTTAATCTTTGAAGGGAATAACTCATAGGATCGCTCCGTTAATATACAGGGTAGTCATAAATTATTGGATCCATTTCAAAAATTAATAAAAAATAATAACGTTACAACTACGGAATTTTTTTAATGAGAGCTCATTTTGAAAAGCTTTTTTGTAGAAAGGTAACGCTTCGTTATGGTGGTATAGGTGGTCGTAAATTGGACCTTAGGATGGAGCCAAAAAATCAAAAGTTGTCCTAATAAATAGGACTAGGTGGCGAAAGTTGTCTATTGACTAGCATATCACTGATGAATTTTTTCAGAAATTTTGCATTTCATCTTCATTCCCAGCAATAGCCTCAAAATTTTACTTTTTATACAAATGTTTCACATATTTTATCTGTATAGTTTTGGCGGAAATTATTTCTAATTACATTGGTTTTGATAAGTCCTTTTAAGTGTGAAATTCCCGAAGAGATGACAGCATTCAGCAATTTTCGAGGGACTATAGCGGATGACAATTCGACTTTTCAATCTGATGTGGTTCTTCAGCAACTGGTGTTCGCTGTGCACATTGAGATTTCATTTCTTATGTGTTAAAAATTGCAATTTTGGCTCAGACTAAAAACCAGGCTAAGTGTCCCATTATTGGCAGTCCAAAAGCTGTATTGTTCTACCAACATTTAGTGATATATTGCGGTATTATAATTGGATTAGGATACCAAACCACAAGTGATAGAAATTTATAAGAGATCAAATCACTATTAAGATAGAAGAAATTTGGTGCAAAGCTTCAATTCCGATTCTTCATTGTATAAAAATAATTACTTTGATAAAAAGAGAACATGAAAAGCTATTAAATTTAATTAAATCTTACCCCGGCTGAAAGGATTCTCCAGATTTCCAAAATAATATTCAAGCCTTCCGAGAAAAAACAAAAACTTGACGAAGCTGCATACAAATGCATGGACTTTAAACTGCGCCGGTGTGAGAAATCACGGAAAGTGCTACTATCAAAACAACAATTTATAACCTACCAGAGATGTCTATTAGTACTGTTGAATTACAAACCACTCAACAGCTTCAAAAGGTGCTGGAAGAAAGGCGAAAAACCAAGCTTTAGAAAAAGCACGCTTCTGAAAATTTTAGCTCGACGGGCTGAAACCATCTGAAATCTTTGGAGAAGGAAATGTTGAATTTTGTAACAACAATGACATTGCCATTGACGAAAATACTTCATCATGTTCCTCCCCCCCAAACAAGGCTAAAGCTCCCAAAAATTGCAAGAACATGCGATAGACATGGAGTTGCGAATCGACCAGAAGCCGCTTTTGCATCAGCGTTACTTCATGATCTCAGCCATTGCTCACCGAGCCTTGATAATAAAAACCCTGGAAAATTGTGACATGCGAGATGGCTCACAACTGCCAATCGATTGCTTCTACTTTACATAAGCACAAGAATGGAATGTAAAGAATTAAGGTAAGCTGTGCAGATGTTTAAAAAAATATTCAAAAAATTTGAGTAAGAGTTTATTATGAGAATTTTTTAATTCAAAAGCATAAAAGTATTTTTTAAAAAAAATATTACATAATATTTCACACATTGGCTGGAGAACATGAATACTATGCATTTATTAAAAAATAATATTTGGGTAAACATTATAAGTCTCTATATAATAAATTGGGAAATATCAGGTTTGAGAAAACCAAAAAAATCAGGTATTCGAACTGCAGCCGAAACACAATCCACTCTGATATTAAAACACTTAAAAAGCATCTTACAAAAAACACAGGGTGGTCACAATGTCTTTCCCTGATTACAAAAAAATTATTGAGAAAGGACCATTGAATTTGATACTGTATAATTCTTATCATGGAATAGTCGTGATCTTAAATCTTTTCAATCCAACAGAAATACTGATTTTACATTCGATTTTTATCAAAATGGCGAAGGAAAAATCTCAATGTGTTCTTTGGTTCCATGAATCGAAATCGGCCATTGCTGCTCAAAGTTGATTTCGACAGTGTTGTGGACGAAAACCTCCAGACATGAAATCAATAAGAAATGATATGTAAAATTTAAAAAAAAACTGGCAGCGTTTGCGACCGTCCAAGAATTGGTAGGCCTACTTAGACTGAATCAAAATTGGATCTCGTTCGTCGTGAATATCAGCGCCTTTACATTCATCGAGCTACAAAGGGTGCTCACATTGAAAATTACTGACGTAAGTGGTTTTATTAAAATATTTACAAACGTCTTTACAATATATCGAAGCAACCATATGCAAATTATAATAGTATATTTTACAATAATTTTGGTAATCAGGGAAAGACTTTGTGACCACACTCATTATAAGTTTAATCATGTATCATTGATATTTTTACAAAACAATTGCTTTGAAACGTAACTAACTTCGGGTTCAACTGCAGGGATGTTCGCCACATTTCTTAAAATTTGTGCCACATACTGTACATCCGTTGAACTCAATTGTTCTGAAGAAGTCGTCAGCATTTCCATACTCTTAGTAGAATTCAAAATGTTGTCTTCAGTGATATTAGTCTGAAAATATATTTTATTCCTGCAGATTAACAATTTGAATTATTCTGAAAACATTAAGAAGACTTAATGTAAATTCTTCCTAATTCCATTGTGTACATATTATTATTTTGAAGATAATCAATTATTCTTATGTTAGTTGGTATGAATTGAAAAATTCTAGTGAATTCAAAATAGCATAAAACCAAAACATTTGCGCAAAAGAAACATTTGCGTGATATATGTTTCTCCAGGCGTAACAATTTAATATTTTATTTATGTTCAATTCAGTTCCCTCTTTCCCAATTTATTATGCTGAATCATAGTATAGATAGGTTGCGAAGGTAAAACATGGCACATCTCTGTTGTTATATGTATACTATGCTAATTTTTTTTATATAACTTTTTTACATGCCACATTTCATTCAAATGTGTGCATGATTTTCAGAATCTTTTCTTAATTTTTGAAGAACTTTTTCTTGATTTTTTAAGAACTTTTTCTTAAATCTGAACACCACTATATTAGATGTCCTGCAGTAAATGCTTTGAAGTTACCAAATGAAAACATATTCTAAGAAACTTCCATTCCACATGATGATTTTAAAAGAACTTTTTCTTAAATCTGAACGCCACTATATTATGTCCTGCAGTAAATGCTTTGAAGTTACCAAATGAAAACATATTCTAAGAACTTCCATTCCACATGATGATTTTAAAGAACTTTTCTTAAATTTGAACACCACTATATGAATCCTGCAGTATATGCTTTGAAGTTACCACATGAAAACATATTCTAAGAAACTTCCATTCCACATGATGATTTTAAGAGAACTTTTTCTTAAATCTGAACACCACTATATTAGATGTCCTGCAGTAAATGATTTTAAGTTACCAAATGAAAACATATTCTAAGAAACTTCCATTCCACATGATGGTTTTAAAAGAACATTTTCTTAAATCTGAACACCACTATATTAGATGTCCTGCAGTATATGCTTTGAAGTTACCAAATGAAAACATATTCTAAGAAACTTCCATTCCACATGATGATTTTAAGAGAACTTTTTCTTAAATCTGAACACCACTATATTAGATGTCCTGCAGTATATGCTTTGAAGTTACCAAATGAAAACATATTCTAAGAAACTTCCATTCCATGATGATTTTAAAGGAGACTTTTCTTAAATCTGAACACTATATTAGATGTCCTGCAGTATATGACTTTGAATTACCAAATGAAAACATATTCTAAAAACTTCCATTCCACATGATGGTTTAAGAGAACTTTTTCTTAAATCTAGACACCCACTATAGATGTCCTGCAGTATATGCTTTGAAGTTACCAAATGAAAACATATTCTAAGAAACTTCCATTCCATATGATGATGAACGACAGAAAAACACAAACAAATAAAAAATTGAAAACTGGGAGAAACTGCATTTTTCATAACATTTTAAATACTGAAATACTTCTATATATATTTCTTCGTGTTAATTCAAGATATCTCTTAGCTTATACTGATCAATGGGACTTACTTTAGCCAATTCATAGAGAGTCATTGTAACTTGAGATTGGACATCAGTGCAATTCTTTTCCACTGGGTTCCATTGTGCTCCCGTATAAAAATCTCCTAGACACTTTCGTTCAAGAGCACCGCCTTCAGCTAAGGGGTTAAAAAGTTTTATTTTTTCAACACTATGGAATCAACTCAATAATTCTTACGAAAACTAATCTCGAAAGCTCTTACGACACCTTTAAAATATTAATTTATTTCATTATTTAATAAATTTGTAAGACCGCATTAATGCTAGGTTTAGTTATATTAACGTGCCGTTTTGAAGCAACACAAGGGCTATTTTGGACGGACCTCATAATTTTGAACAGCGATCAGATGACGAGGAAGACACTTGATCTGGAATCCCCTCTTCAATCTTCCGCGCCACACCAGCAAGAGGTTTAGCCGCTACGTATGATTTAGATTGCAACAGGTCCCATACAAGTGTGATATTCAGTAGAATCAGGTTTCGAATACATACTGTTTTGAAAGGTGAAAACATCAGAAACTTTGTCACTCCAACTTCAAACTTCGAAGCCTGGGATTAGACGGAGTTAATTGATTGGAGCACAACCAAGTTGTCTTCTCCACCTCCTTCTTTGGAAAGTTACTAAAGAAGACATCAATTCGTTTACAAAATCAGGAAATACACCAGACTTGTAAAAAGTTCCTCTGCGTGTCGATTCTGGAAATTAGAGAACGAATCTTTGCTTAAAGTACTCGTATCCCAATCAAGAAATGACTACATTAGAGCAACATCGATCTCCAGATCTGTTTTGCCTGGGGTTTCAAAGAAATCAGATTATAAGCTCACTTCAAGAAGTAAGGCTTAAAACATTAAGACCTGTGAGCTAAATTGCAAACGTTTAAATAAACATATTTTATAATCTTAAAGACTTCATTTATACAACTGTTTGGGACGGATTTTAATCATAAAAACTATGGAGCATTAAAATAAATCTAATTTGTTACTTCTTGAAATTAACGAAAATTTTCAAAATATTGCATTTTTTTCGTAATATTTAAGGGATTTGAGGGGTCAGAAGATATTCTCTAAATAGAAAAATGACTTTTTTTTCTTATGTAGCAATACCCGATGCAACTGTTTTGCACTATAGCATTAAAAAATACGAATACTAAATTTTAAAAAAAATTAGTAAGAAACAGGGAAATTCTCCATTTTTTTGATTATTTAGACGTTTTGCGCCATCTTAAGATATTATCAGATTTGAATAATTCTTTTTCTTGTTATTTAAGTATGCACCAACCACAACTTTTCCGAGCTATAGTGGCTCCAAAATGTAAATTTGAATTTTTTCACTCCGCCCTAGTGTATATGGAAACAAACTCTATAATGTGTTTATCAAAACACTTTATGATGTACCTGCATTGATATATAGTTAAATATTTCAAATAATCAAAACATGTGTTATATCAAGCATGTGTTATATATTATATTTTCAATATATACATATATTAATCTAAAAATTAAAATTAAAATTAAATTACCTTATCAATAATCATACAAATGAAATGCAAAAGATAGTTTGATTACATACTATGAAAAAGACAACCCAGAATTGGAATTCCAACAATCAAATACCAATCGGTCTTGGGAACCGATATTTGTCGCATTAATCTAGGTTTGTGGCGCCAACCCTCTGCGAAAGCCAATTGTTGGAAAAACGAAAAAATAGGAGAATAAATCTCCAAAATCTTTCATAATCAGAAACGATAATGTATATAACTTAAAGCATACCAATTCAATAGTCTTAATTTCTTCTATGACTTGAGCGTTATTCTAAAGACATCCGCATTTAAAGTGAAAATATTATTTCTAAATTAGGCTATTAATACTATAACTAGCTGCATGGCCCGACGTTGCACGGGTAATCTTGAATAATGGGATATTCCCGGGGGAAGAGAAGTGAGATCACGTGAGGCCTTGGGATCCATATTTTCATATGCCCGGCTCCATTTTTTTTCAACAAATATTGTCACTTACTTTCCCCAACAAATGTAAATATTCTTTCAGATCTAGTCTTTTTATTACTAATTTTCATATGCCCGCCTCCGGTTTATTTTTTTTACACATATTGTCGCTAACGTAAACGTTACGTTTCCCCCAAAACGTAAAAATTTCTTTGAATCCTATATTGTTTAATTAAAATTTTTAAATCCAACCTTTTAATTACCTTATAGTTAATAAGCCAGCATTTCTCGGAATCCACATTTTTTCATATGCCCGCCCCTGTTTTTTTTCCTACAAATATTGTCACTAAGCTTCCCCAACAAACGTAAATCTGTTTTGAATCCTCTCTTGTTGGATTAAAACTTTCAGTTCTAGCCTTTTTACTACCTTAAAGCAGTTTGGTTTGAATGAAAACGCGAGAATTCTTATGCTTATAAATTAAAACAGATTAGCATGATATTTGTTTTGCAAAAGAAAAAGTAAAACGAATAATAATGAAAAAAAACAGATAAATAATTTCCCCCAACAAACGTAAATGTTGCGAAACACCGTACGACAAAAAAAAGAAAGAAAAATGCAGGAAAACGATTTGTTTTCAATTGCTAATAAATCCAAACACAGAAGAACACAGAAGATCGCTCAAAAGGAAATACCAACTTCCGTTAAATAAATAAAAAAAAATGCAACACCGGATGCGAAAACTAATAATAGAGGAAAAAAGAATCCGCCGTGAATGAATTCACCATTCTGCCAATAGATAGCAGCAGGTCAATTCATTCATTTTGACGTTTTTAATTAATAACTTTTTAACTAATTGTAATTTCGGAATTTAAATGGCCGAAATGGATTCCTTGGATTATTCTCCATCTTTTGGTACTTTCCGCGTGCTTCTCCGTTCAGCGGTTCGTGAGAAGATAGCCGGACATACATACATACATATATACATACGTTTGTTTACCTTCGAATTTTAATAGGATAGAGAAACAACATTAAAAATTTAACTATAAATTTAAATTTAACCTTTTATAATAATATATCTTATTTTGGAAATGTACATAAAAATAAAAAAATGAATATATGATGCAATCTCATTCTTATTCTAGTGGCGTCATCTACATATGAAGTGAAATACTAATATCTTTTTGAATTTCATTATATAGGATCACATCAAAAATAAATCTAAAAAACTATTAATTTAATGGTGTTAAATATTTCTTATTAACATAAGCATACATGAAATTTATAGGATACTCATATCTCATAGCGTTTTCAAGAAATGTATCAATACATGATTGCTGTTTAACTCTGTCTGTGACTAAAATATTGCTTCTATGAATATAATTTAAGACGAGACTATAAATATGACGACTGATGTTGCTTTTCCAAAAAGGTAGCTTGTTTATATTGAACTGAAAAGCGTTTCTTTTATCATAAATCTCAGTGCTTAATTTATTATCAACTATTTTAATTTCAAGATCTAGAAAATCTGCAGAAGAAAAACATTCATTAGTTTTTCGTAATATCAAATACTCTGGATAGAAGTCAATATGTGGTGTGTAGTCTTCTACTGTTGAACATATTAATAAATCATCAATATACCTATACATGATATAAGAATTATTGTAAATATTTTCTTTATATATATATATATATAAATATAAGAAGCAGAACATAATAGATTCGAAAAGATATGAAGAAACGAATTGAAAGTATATCCGAGTAAAGATAAAAATGCGAATAGTAACAGATGGAAAAATATATCTAGATATATCACATACACAATGAATGCTCTAAACGCTGCAATCCCAAAAGCGTTGTGGTAGATAGAGTATAAATCGTAAAATGAAAAACGCAATTAAAGCACAATAACGTTTCTTCAGGGATGAAATTAATGTGACTTGCTAAAATATAAAGTTTGACATTTTCTTGTAATCAGTTACGCCGTAAGGCCTAAAACACCGATTTTCATCCCTAATGTCAAAACAAAAGCAGAGAGAGAGGAGTTTTGAATAACTAAAACAAAATTACGATGTGATATAACATTAGAGCAGAGAAAGAATATATTTTATATACCAGAAGGACGGATGTTGACGTGGCAGTGTTTGCGAAGGGCCACGGTACAGACCGGCGTTGTAGGGGTGTGAACAGCGTATCGAGCTACAAGTTCGCGCTTAACTTTGGCTGTTGCCAGGGAAGTGTAGTATGTTGGGAACGATGAAGATTAAATAGAAGAGCGATGACGATAGAAAGCGTTGAACCTTTGTTCAATAGTTACCTTAGTTCTTTATTGTCAATAATGTTTCACCGGTTAAAATGCGTTTACGGAAGGGATCTATGTATTTATTATATTCTTCTCTATTGCAAAGTCATTGAATGTTATTTCTATTGGTACTAACGCCTTTACAGAAGGAATTGTAGTTGAAGATTGTTCTACCGATATTTGTATCATATTTAAAACATTTATTAACTTCTATATTTTTAATTGGAAAAAGATCCGTAAATTCTTGGAGTGCTGCATTGAAATTAAATTAGCCGTAAATTGGATTTTTAAAGTTGATAGTCATGTAGATTATTGTTTCTTCTGGATGTTTGTTCTGCGATTGGGGGCAATTCTTGCTTTATATAGATCATTAATAAGAAGCAGGAAGTGTTGATTATATGTATTGTAGTGATTCAAAATATTTTCGAGAATCTTGCAGAATTTGTCTTTAGTAGAGAAAATGAAAGTTCTTTTCAAAATCGTCTTCAATTCCTTTTAGTTCTTGATATAATAGATTATAAATATCTTCATTAGATAATTTATTTAAATCCCTTCTATTTTTTCCACTACCCCTACAACCTCTTTTGTTATTGCTTCTGCAAGTGCTAAAAATTTGTGATGTGGTACAGTTTTTAATATTGATCATTGTATTTTGGAAAATATCGTTTAATCCATATGGAGCAATAGTTTTTACTTTTAGCATGTAGAAATTTTCCTTCTCTAATCTAGTTATTTTATCTGGAATAAGGTCTAGAATATAAAGTGAGATTTTACTAAAATCGTGTTTATGGAAATGGTTAAATTCTATGCTAAATTTTTCCGTGTTTTCGTACAGTTTAATATCGGAGCGGTGTGCATTAATCCTTAAATTAAGTGAATTGCTGGTCTGCCCTACGTAACCCATTTCGCAAAAGCCACATTTTAGATAGTAAATTACATTAAAACTCTTGCATCCATATTTGCGTTATCAGACGAGATGAGACTTTTGTCAAAGAGGGGGCAAGTTTTACCTCTAGAATCATTGAATTGTTTTACTTTACAACCCAAAGAATTACTTTCATAAACATAGCTGAACTTATTAAGAGAAAATGGGATATCGGGTTTGCAGGATATCAATACAAGCTGCCCCCCCAAAGCAACCGAGTACTGAGCACTGGACTTCTCTGAAACGGGAGAATCCATCTTGAAGGTCTCTAAAGATTCAAATAACTTCATTTCATATAGTAATAAGGACCCGAAGGTAGAGAGTAAAACTGAAGGAATTGTGCGCTAAAGAGCTGCAACATAAGATTTCAGTAACGAACATAAAAGACGATTTATATTCTCTCTCTCTATATATATACAGTCAAACCCCGTTATAACGAATCCTTAATGGATCGACTCAGAAGTTCGTTTTAACCGAGGTTCACTGTATCCGTATTTGCCAAAAAATGTCCTAACATGCTAAGATACTACTTCTATAATAAGCTTTTCAATAACATATATTTTCATTAGTAATTAGGGACAAATAAAGTAGTAAATAATTCGCTTGTCAACGTTAGCCATGGTCACCGCAAAGTTCACAGGATGATAAGCAATTAAACTAGAATGGCAGAGAAAACACGTGATTGCTCCTAGGTCGTCTGACCAAAAAGTCCTCCCCCTTCCTTGGTTGACACCAGGTCAGGTGTCCACAGGGGGAGGAGGGGAGATATAAACTGTAAAAAGCCTTGCCTATTGTTCTTTTGTCCCACTTATGGGGTTAGCAGCGACTCTAACAAAGGTACAATAGGCGAGGAATGCGGTCTCTGAACCAGGGTATTTCATGCAAAAGGGGTAACTCTTGTAGAAGTTGGGTTGACTTGAGCACAATTAGTAAAGAATGTCCCTTTGGGCAAGTGAAAAGTTTGAAGTTTTAGAAATTTTCAGTTCGCTATAACCGAGTCTCTAGCGTTTGCTGTTCGTTGTAAACGTATGAAAATACATTATTAACATAGGGCTTCAGTTGGGACCATGTAAAAGGTTCGCTGTAACCGAGGGTTCGTTATATCTTGGGTTCGCTATATCGCGGTTCGACTGTATGTGTATTATAATAGCGGATGAATTTACTAAATAAATTTTATTTATGTTGTTTGTTCTAATTCTGGTAATGCTAATATCCGTATGGAAGTTTAGTTTAGTTCTCTAATCAAATTTAATTGATTATGTTACAGTCAATAAAGTCATGGTTTTATAAATAATGAATTCTTCACTCATCATTAAATCATACACCAAAAATCTTTAGTTTTTTTAGTCGTGCAACTACATTGTCGATTGCATACCAACTTCCAATCATCTCTTAAACTTTTGACAGACAACTGAACAATTGAATGAGTAAAAGTTCATTGTAACCGCCCAATTCTAAGGTTATAAGTAATTATTTTATAAGTAGGCACGGCATAATTTTATTATTAGTAATGACAGTTTTCCTAAGAAAACAGAAAATATTTATTGTTTATACATCATTATTTTTATGAAGATATATCGCAAAGAAACCAAATTAAGGATGTTAGTTATTATGGTCGTACGACTAAAGTTAATATAACATTATCTTTTATTACCTGGAAGTGTCGAAATTTTATAGTTGGAACTATATGCATTCTAAGTTGAGTATGTCTCGTCATGCAGTTTTAATTTACTTGATATATATATTGAGTTTTCACACTACAAAGTAAGAATATTTGCTTGTCATATATATATATATATATATATATATATATATATATATATTATTTTGAAATGCACTACTTTACTCTATTGTAGTGTTTTCTTGTAAATACAACTCTTCAATAAAATATCATAAAGTAAGGTTTCAATTATAAGACAACCTTCAGTTCTCATTTCATAGCTAACCTGTAACGCACATTTCATCCGGCAAAGTGCTTTGTCCGATTGGCGTCTCGGGCCAAGTGAGATGGTGTCCATTGTGGTGCGACATGTCCTTGGGGCAGGAGACTGAGAAATAAACGCAAAAACAATTTTTAGTTGGATAGTATTTTCTTATGATGGATGGAAAGGCAAGACATTTTTAAATCAGTAAAAGATATTTATCCTAGTTCCAACACATGTTTGCTCATTAATTTTTAATTAATTACAGACCTAATTAAAATTTTGAAACTCCTTTCTTAGTGAGCACCAATTACCCAAGAAGTAACTACTTGCCAAATTTGGTAGCTATAGGTCCAAAGGAGCGTTTAAAGCGATTTTTGAATCATGGTTGTCGTATCACACAAATTGCAGAAAGTATGTAACACATATATTATGTTAAAATGTCTCTTATAGACTTTATGTCTCTGTGGTAGAATGAGAAAGTTTGCGCTTCGAACGAGGTAATGAATCAAACTGATGTATATATTTTTAACATTTCAATATACAGGGTTCGCACTTATATCCGTTACACCCCTTAACTTCTAAACGGTGACAGCTTAGGTCATAAAGTTGGTGTCTAGGTATAGTAAGGCTATGCGCTACTCGATGAGACAACTTACCACACCATCTATCGGCAAATTTTGGAATTAGCGGTCCTATCTTGTAAACTGTGGAAGATACGAGAAAAAAGTCAATTAGAAAGTTGTAGAGCACTCTCTATTTAGTACGAAAAGATACCTTCCGCACATTAATACTGAAAAAAGAATGCAAAAAATTATCATTTGTTTGGTCACGATTTCGAAAATTGTCATGTCATAAAGAGTGGAAGAAAGAAACTGAGACACGTCCCTGCCTTCTGTATTATTTATTTATATTACTCAAATTGCTCCCCGTTTGTCACTATACACATTTGCACTCTGGATTGCACATTGTGCAACATGGCAGGTGTTACGGGGGAACAAGCATCAGAAATGTGTCATCGAAGATCCTGAACTGTTGGCGGAGAGGTCGCATATACCTTCCCTTTTATGTGTCCCCATAAGAAGAAGTCCAATTGGGTCAAGTCAGGTGAGCGCGGGAGCCACTGTACGAAACCACGATACCAATGATTTGATTCTGGAATGTCTCCATTAGGTACTGCTTACCTTTTGAAATCTTATGCGGAGGGGCGCCGTCATTTCCGAACCACACACTTCGGAGTTGGTGCAATGGTAGATTCTCAACAGAGTCGGTTATTGCATCCTGCAGAAGCTCCAAGTACCGTTGTCTCGTTAACGTTCCCTCGTAAAATACTGGTAAATGAGCCTGTCATTAAAAATTCCGCACCAAACATTAATCGACCAGCGTAGCATGTCTCGGATTTTCTAGCGACCAGGTATGAACGTTCTGTCTATTAAACATTTATTTCATTACGCAAAAAACATGCATTATCCGTCCATATTATATCTTCTGGGAATGTTGGGTAGTCCTCTAAGTTATTCATTACAAAGCTGCACCACATGTAACGTCTCTCAGCATCTCTTGGCAGCAATCCCTGCACAGGTGTGGATCGGTATGGAGGAGCAGCTGATTCAGTCAGGATTGTCCAAACGCGGCTTTTTGAGAGGCCACAATTTTCACTGATCATTTTTGTGCTGCTCTCGTATGCTAGCACATCTTCAGGTTGCATTTTGCGTCCTACATTACAAGGTCTGCTGGTCACGCAGCCTTGGTATCTTGGTGCGCAAGGTATCTTTTCGTACTAAATCGAGAGTGCCCTGCAACTTTCTAATAGACTTTTTTCTCTTATCTTTCACCGTTTACGAAATACGACCGCTATTTTCAAAATTTGCCGATAGATGCCGTTGTAAGTTGTCTCATCGAGTAGCGCATAGCCTTTTTACTATAGCTAGACACCAACTTTATGGCCTAAGCAGTCACCGTTTAGAAGTTAAGGGGGGGTGTAACGGATATAAGTGGGAACCATGTATAATTGTCTGCACATTAACAGTTATAAATTGAATAAATTTATAAATTGATTAAATAAATTAATTAATAAAACATTAATAAAAATTCTTAGTATTATATATAAAGGCGCAAATGCAGCTATTTATTATATAATACAGATACAAATAATAGATATACTAAACAAAAATTAAAATTAAATAAAAAGAAAGAATATAATTTTAAGAATATAGAATTATAAAAATTTTTAGGAATTCCATTTTTTCTCAAATTAATAGAATAAATAGCATATGTAATAACCGTTCAAATTTAGTTAAAGCTTTAGAAAATTTAAAGAATATTCTTAAAGACAACGGATTCCCAAATTCTTTCATTAATATTAATAGTTTTTTAAAAGGAGTATAAAAATATTTCTAATTAATATATTAATGGTTTTTCTAATTTAATTTGTTATAACTGTTTAAATATTGGTTTTTTATTCTGATTAATTAGTCAGAATTTTTCTTCATAGATGGAGCTAGGTGCTAGCTTTTAATTTTTTGTTGCTTCCTGTGTATTTGGCGTCGCCTGGATTACATCTAAAATTTCGGCAGAGTGTTAGGTTTAACACACTCTCTAGTACCTTTTGATTATTCTTTAAGGATTTGTCAAAATGTTTCTCATATTGATATTGGACAGGATTCAGGCCACAAGGGGTATACTTTTGATTTATAATCTTACCCTTGACAGAAAATCTTGTATAATTTGGAATCTTTATGGTGAGTGGTCTTCGATGAAGTTTGCCATTCGATTCCTCATTCATTTCTTCCTTTTTGAACATTTTTTACTTTCTAAATTAATTTTTATGCGTTTTAAATATTTTCGTTTCAAACTTCTGTTGATGCAATCACTTGAGGCTGTTGCGTTTGTACGCTTAAAGATGTATTGTTATCGTTTATGTCTAAATCTGCTGTTTATTATCTATACTTTTCTTTCTTTTTATTTAATTTTAATTTTTGTTTAGTATATCTATTATTTGTCTACACATTAACCTACAAGCAACAAGCAAAATTTATAAACCACTGCTGAAAAGTACATAGTCATTATACAACTTGTAGTAGAGACTTTAAAATGAGTTAAGTTAAATCTTTATTTAGGTGTAGAAAAGCAACAACAATTGAAATAGGCTGCTGAGTAGCTCGTTCGGAATATCAGCAAATTTCTAAACTGTTAAAAATTTGTATACACTTGCAGGTGAAAAAAAATGTTAATGAAGTAGATAATTATTTTTCATGTTGCCAGAGTCAATTAACGGAACCTTGAAAAATCACGAAATCTTAATTTTATACAGTCCTCTATATCGACTCGATTCCTTTCATATACAAGAATTTACCGACATTAACTGGGACCGTTGGAGTGACCCAATAAACTCTTGAGCAACAACGATTCTTTGTTGCCCAACGACGGGAATTTCATCACAGTACGAAACGTTTTCCTGGCTCTTAATTTCAGAGACGGTCAAACAGTTGTAAGAAAAGACGGCATAGGTTGCAAGCGAATATTTAAAAATATGAAAAAAATCCTAAGAATGATGTTCTAAAACTAAAACGATACTTGATTTTAATTAGAATAAGTTCGAGTATATTTTTTGTAGTACTCTAGCGGAGGGCTCCTTAAGCCCGTTGCCCTATTGGGAGCAACTGGTCTAATCGGCTAAAGGCCGACCCTGTTGTAATATGTCATATATTATTGGAAAAAAGACAACTTCAAACATCAAAAAATAATTTTTTTTAACTGTAATAGTAATGATATATATTTGCATTCTATGTTAAGAATTTCTGTAAAATTCATATTGAAAACTACTAGTTTCTTTGAATATTTGAACATTAAGTAGTCTGCCATTGTAGTTCGCTTCAGCAGTTATAACAAATGAATAAAAATTTTGTAATGTTTTTCATGACATTGAAAGTATAAATAATTTTCTTCTTTATCTGTAAATCACTTATACAGGTATGAAATGTAATACCATAATAATTGAAATCGATCAACCATATTTGATCAAATGTTATAATCTTTCATAAAAGGTTCAAGGTCAAAGTGACGACCGGAATATGCTTCTTTGAAGTTGAACGGGAGAACAATCTGACCGCTGAGAGGGGTAAATAGAAGTTATTTGAACATCATCTTTATAGGTCAACGATTCCATGATAAGCAAAAGTGGTCGTTAAGAGGGACGACAGCTTAGAGAAATTTTACTGTTTGAGAGAAAATACTCACCCGTGCTTTTAATAGATATGTCGTATTTACTTATGTTGAGCCTTTTCATTGAATCAAACAGGGTACCATTCCCTGAATTGATACTATGTTCTAAGAAATTCTGGAGTTCTTTCTCGGTTCCTTTGTCTTTAAAAATATAGAAATGGTGATAGGTACTTATTATAGAGCTGGAAGATAATGATAAATGTTACAAACAATGGATGTTTTTCAACACAGATATTATAAGCATGAAAATAACTTCTCTCTCTCTATGAAGATAAGCAACATCTGTATCGCTTCTTTGAATTGTATTGTTATTTTGAACTATAAACACATTTGTTTGGCATCACTCTTGTCAGAATCGATTCAACTTTGGGGTAATGCAGCTGGGATTACAAAATTTTATTGGTTTTTAAAATAAAAATTAGCAAGTTATAACTTGATCACGATTTTCATCCACAGATGGCAGCTATTTTAAATATTAATCTCTTATGAATTCAAACTCTGGTTTTAGTCATATTGTAACATTATGTAACATATTATATCTTATTGTAACATAAATGAATAACCTTGTTTTGTTTTATGTCGGATTTACTGAAGCATTTTGAAAACGAATTGAGAGGGTATTTGAGTAAATAATCAAACTTACGTTGATGTTAAGTACATCGAAAAAACAGCACTGACTTTGTAGTTATTAATTTCATTTTTCTCTTATGGCATAGCTTTTAAATTTACAAGTATCTGAAGAGGTGGCAAATCGAAAGAGTTCAACTACGGCCATGTGGAAGTTGCTCAGGGTGGAGCAGCGAGAGCCAGCTTATCAGTAGAATAAATGAGGAAAATAGAGATTTTTCTGGTTAAGAAACAATAAATTTATGTAGGAATTTAATTAGCCACATCTAGTAAGTTTCCGTGAAGGTAGATGGCAGCATGAGTCAGCTGAGTGCAGATTATGTAATTCCTCTAACGGACTGATGTATGCGTGTGGCTACAGGGCCTATCATTCACAAAGTTGTTTTTGGTTACGACTCAAGTAGGTTGTCTGTGTGTCTGTTGAGGCCGAGCAGGCTTTAGGCATTTGCAGTCTGCTTTAGCAAAGATCTTGGTATTAAGTAATAATGGCATAATCCCTTAACTTTAAACTGTTCCTTAAATATTCACTGCTAAGTATTCATTTCTCAGTATTTATGATAAATATTGCTTAAAGCTTTAATAAAGTAATTTAGTTCATTAGAACTAACTTATACTTCGACCTTAAAATGAACTAGATACCATCAGTCAAGCTTTTGTTTCCAGCGAGTTGCTGTAAGCAATAGCCATCCAGAAACAACAACTATATTTACTACATTTGGCAAATAAAATAAACCACTATTTCTTGTTGCGAAGTTGTGACGGTAGTTTCTCGCATTTTATACAACTTATAAACCCCACCCAGCCCAGAATTATATTTATGAATCCAATTACGTTGCCCTATGCATACCTTAATCTTCTGTGCATAAGAATATCTTTTAATCAGCTGGATTGGAAGTTGAAAATATTAATTAGAAGAAACAATCCCTACAGAATTATCATTCCGGCTATACATAAATGCTTATCCGACAAATTTATAATTACGCCCCTCTTTATTACAGATAAGAGTGAATTTTTCTCCAAAATTAAAGCATTAACCTTTTAATCACCGAAGGGAATTTCTTTTCCTGAATTATATGAGACCTGTCTGTTCCATTTCGCTTTCAGTGGAAACTCACAATAGAGAAATTCCTTCTTTCAGAGAACAGTCACGACTGGCTAATGTTCCCAATTGAGAACATGAAATTTTAATGAATTATAGCAATTGCGTTTCTAATAAATGCGTTAAGTAATTATATTTTATATGCTATTAGTAACTTGGACATTTTTAACTATGTGTACTGATTTTAAAAAATTTGGGATCTTTTTTTAATTTTTTAAGAATTTTTATGCTACACGCAAATTAAAATGTATAAATAGCCAATTTTTAAGAATTTTTATAGATTACCTAATTTATATCTGAAACATAATTTGTATATAATCAAGCTTATTTTTAATTATAATTAATTATTTTTTCAAAACAATATGAACGATATTTTATTTTTAATTTAATTTTCAATTCGATGTTCCCAATTGGGAACATAGACCTGTAAACGGTTAATATCAAATAGAAGTTATGACAGGGTTCTTTTTAGCTGATTTTTGAGGTTTTTTTTATTATTTCATGTTGATTCATTCACGCTAAACTCCATTAATATAAAATAGAAGTAATACTAGGATTAATTTATTTTTCCACTGTTCGGAGATCTTTACTTTCGTTTTCGTTGAAAAGGTTCTTTATTTCTCGTGCTTACTTTTGGAACTGATATTTATATATTTTGCAAAACAAAGGTTGTGCCAATTGATTCATCATTTCTGTTTTTCATGTTTTATTCATTCTTAACCCGTTAACTCCCGAATTAATTCTGCTGAATATATATTGATGAATATCTCAAATCTAAGTTATTATGGTCTAATTAGAGTAAAAAATGTGAAATTCAAGCAACTCTTTTGTTAGTTTTGAAATTATAGCCCGTCCTCATTTGAGGACGCTGAGCATTCTAGCGATAAAAAGTCCGTTCTGTTAGTGAAATCAGTAAAATTCGCAGCACTGTGGGCCACCAGCCGCAACCGAGCGCCTGTAGATGGCGCTGCCATCACCAGTGCCGTCAGAGTATCAAGCTGCCTAGAACAGTAGAAGACGACGACGCGGTACGAGACGTGGTTGTCTTTTCTAACAAAGACAAGAGACGACGATGTGCCATCCAAAAGCCTTTTTAATGACGATTTTCTTCAACTGTATATATCTTTAACCTGTAAATAATGCATCTTAAAAATGTAAACTTAATCCTGTTAATATAATAATTTAGATTGATGAACTGTGTATTATTTATATGGAACCCAACACTAAGCCTGCCTGATGACCTCCTACAGCAATATATAAAAATTGCAATAAAGGCTCAGCCAATGAATTATATTGAATATTTCAGACAAATTTGATTTAAATTATTTTATTTTTTAATATTTACCGATGTTATACACTAAATTGATTACTTTTTACTGTAAATATTTTACATTCGTGCTAATAATAACGATAGATAAACTGGACAAATTTTGCAAAAAATTATTTTCAAACATTTCTGTTACACTTAATTGGCACATTTCATTTATAAGACATTCGGAAATTTTATTTCTGCTTATTTCTTCATTGAATTTTGATATTCCGGATCAACTTCTGGCCAATTTACTTCTGTCCAGCACAATATTTATCGAAATCCATATATTCATTGATTTATCTCAATTCAATTCTGATCTATTCTGAATTATTATTATTGATCTATTCTGAATTATTATTATTGATCTATTCTGAATTATATTGATTTATCTGAATTTATTTCAATTTCATCTGTACCTGCTATATAAGATACTGCAGGCTTAGTTGTATATTCATCACCGAAAACTTCTTCATCAACGTCTGGAAGAATAGCAATGATATCTGCTACAATTTATTCTGAAAACAAATATTCTCGAGTTTACGAACGTTGAGAGTCATGGTTTTTACATTATATTTCCCTAAAAAAATAAAACATGAATATTGGCTTTAAAAAACGTTGGACGTGTTTTTAATTCAATCATTAGGCACAGAGTTAAAAAAAATGACTGATTCTGAAAATTTGAATAAAAGTTAGCGGCAACGTCCAGCGTCCTCAATTGAGAACAGTACTACGTGACATAATCTTTAAGAAGGAAATTTCAAAATAATTAACTATCATATGTTAACTTAGTACTCTAAAATAAAGTATTCTAATAGGCTTAACTTCTCACCTTTATTTCAGTTGATGTAGTTGCGCGAAAATCAAATGCGATTTTTCAACCTGCGAGGTTTGAAAAATCGCAACACGGCGACGTAAATCACGAAATTATAAACAATAGCAGCTGCATGGAAATTTTCAGGAATGTTCATCATAACACCATATAGAGTCAAACCCCGTTATAACGAACCCTCAACGGACCGACTCAGAAGTTCGTTTTAACCGAGGTTCGCTGTATCCGTATTTGCAAAAAAAATGCCCTAACATGCTAAGATACTACTTCTATAATAAGCATTTTAATAAAATTTTTTTTCATTATTAATTAGGGACAAATAAAGTATTAAATAATTCGCTTGGCAACGTTAGCCATGGTCACTGCAAAGTTCACAGAATGATAAGCAATTAAACTAAAATGGCAGAGAAAACACGTGATTGCTCCTAGCTCGTCTGACCAAGAAGTCCTCCCCCTTCCTTGGTTGACACCAGGTCAGGTGTCCACAGGGGGAGGAGGAGAGATAGAAACTGTAAAAAGCCTTGCCTATTGTCTTTTGTCCCACTTATGGGGTTAGCAGCGACTCTAACAAAGGTACAATAGGGGAGGAATGTGGTCTCTGAACCAGCGTATTTCATGCAAAAGGGGTAACTCTTGTAGAAGTTGGGTTGACTTGAGCACAATTAGTAAAAAATGTCCCTTTGGGCAAGTGAAAAGTTTGAAGTTTTAGAAATTTTCAGTTCGCTATAACCGAGTCTCTAGCTTTTGCTGTTCGTTGTAAACATATGAAAAAACATTATTAACATAGGGCTTCAGTTGGGACCATGTAAAAGGTTCGCTGTAACCGAGGGTTCGTTATATCCCGGGTTCGCTATATCGCTGTTCGACTGTATTTTTATTAAAAGAAAAAGAACTTTCGAAGGAATCGAAATTTTTTTCACACTGTTTTATTCACTGCCCTCCAATGATGACGCTGGGCGCTAATGGGAAGCACTCTGCCAATCTGCATGAGATTTTCTACTACTACTTTCTTTAATAAATCTGTGACAATCAGATCTGAGATATTGTTGGCAAGATAAAATCCGCCTTAGACGGGCCCAAATCTTCCAGTTAGCATATAAATATTTATAATTACAAGTAACTTAAATACTTATTTTTTAATCTTATGAATATTAAACTTGACTCACAAATTTTTATTATAGCTTGTTACGTATGCTGCATATAAAGGATCATGTATGCGGCCGTATGGTCCTCGCGTTTGGAAATAATTCCAATTTGTATTTAAGAGTTAAAAAATAATTACAATTGTTTTTCAAATAGTTACAATTTGACACCCTTCTCAGTTTTTTTCATATAGCGATTTACTCTCATCAACTGTGTAAAAGGTCTTAAATTACTGATTGATAAAATATTTTATCAGGCTCACATTATTGAAGATACAGGCACAAATTATCGGATTGGAAGCAACGCTAAAACATTATCAGTATTTGATTGTTATTAAATGACTCACCCACTACAGGTGGCATCCTTTAAGAACAGCCTCGATCCATTGCTGTAAATCACATCCAAGTATTTGTTGAATTCTTCAATGAAAGGAAGATCCAGGGAGTCCAAGTCGGAATAATTGCTATTTTCTGGTATTTCTGATTTCATGTGCAAAATAAAAGTGTGCACACCTTGAAAAAAATGCAAAACCTATTTAAAGAAATCACAATGCTGATGTCAATCATTTAATGAAAAAAATGCTGACGAAATGGATAAGATTTTAGGTTTGTCGTACTGTGTGCAGCAAATCACAAATGAGGTGCAGTCGTGTCCACAAATAATGCACCATTTTGAAGATGCTACAAAATTGTAGTTAATATAGATATTATGGTTCGCAATCAGTTGCTGAGAATTGTGGGACGTACTATCGCCGAAGCTCATATTTTACAATGAAGATTCGGTCCCGAGGTCAATTAGGGGACCGTCTACAAATTGATGAAGGCGAAAATTATTTTGGCCCATCCCGCTTCACAGGAAGCTGATAACGAGATGAAACTTTCTGCAATGGTTATGTGTGATGTGCATAATATTTTCATGCATTTTCGTACACGTAGCACAAATATTCAGGAAGATATAAAGGTTTTCTTAAAAAATCAAAAATTTTCTCACCTGTTTTTTGCTTATAACCTGCAGAGCATTCTGTTATATTATACGAAACTTACAGAAACAAAGACAATATGTTAGAGAAGCATTGTGTAAAAATATGGAAAGAAAATTTTGTATATCAGAGAAAATATGAGTAGTTGTAGTTAATAATTTTCTAATCCGCATGCGCGAGACATAACGAAATTTTTCCTTTGTAACTTCAAAGCTATATATGTAGGGCAAAATTTGTAAAAATGCCAGTCAAATATATTTAAGATTTAGAAAGATATCAGGATTGCAACTTGTTATATTTCGATACTTTCTAAGAGAGGCTTAATGTTGAGGGACCATGTACAAAATGAAATGTATCATACTTGACTTTTCGAATTGTTGCTATTGAAATGAATTTTAAATTATGTATTTAACTTATAAGTAAGTATACATGAATATTCAGGATTATTCAACTTTCATAAAATTCAATATTACTGCCCGAAAATTCAAGTTTGATAAATTTCAATTTATGCATGGTCCTTCATCATTAAGCCTTTCTTAAAATGTATCGAAAATAAATTAATTAATTTACAAATGATAATTAATAATTATTATTCGTAAATTAATTTATTTTGGACACTTTGCACTCGATAAATAAAACTAACTGTTAACCGTCACTAATAATTAACTGAATCCGTGAGTTTGGGCTTCAAACTTCTGAATGTGTTTTCTTCAACAGTTACCACGTGCCTGGATGAGTTTTGAGAATTTTCTCTCCTTTTTGTGTTTTCAGTATGATTTCCTTTTAATATTTGGTTTCGCTGACACTGTTTCTGTGGTTTTTCTGTCCATACACGCAAATGTTTTCTTTGTTCCTTCGGTGTTCCATGGATACAAGCCTTTTTTCAGAAATTATGCTTTGGCTTAATTATATATATGTATATATATATTATTCAGATTTTCTTGATATAGAGATAAAAAGTTTTGGTAAAAAAATTAATACTGATACTTTTGATAAAAGAAATGCTTTCAATTTTAAAATAAATATATTTCCTTTTTGGGATAGTAATCTTAGCCAACAAATCTACAAAAATTTAATTTTAAATTATATTCATAGAAACAACCGGTTAGTTGCAGATAACAAATATAGGATCAATTATATTAAGCAATTTATTAATAGTTCTTTATTGTATGTTTTTCCCAAAAAACTTTTATTATGCTTATTTAAGTTACATAGAATAGCTTTTTATACTTCATATTTATTCTATCATATTAATTGTTGTAATTATAAGTTATTATTTTATTTTTTATTTTACTTTTTATATTTCTTCCTAAACAAAGCTGGCGTCATTATTTTAACTAAATTTTTCTATTATTATCTTTATTTTTAAAATGTTCTACTTATATAGTAATCCATTTTTAGATATTTGTTTTTGGTGTTAATTGTTTAAAAATTAAAAAAACTTTAAAAAAATTCCAGTTTTCTGCGGAATTGTTCTCATTGCTTCTTCAGTGTTATGACAGGACCATAGTAAGTTTCTCATGTTTGTTTATTCATTTTTAGATAAAAAAAATGTTAAAAAAATTATCTTAAATTTTGAATTCTTTGTCAATGTGCAACTATTTGATAATGTGCAATATGCATTTTAATGGTTATTTTAGTTTAGTGTTATCTCTTTCTTTCTTTAATTTTGTAATAATTCAGGGTTGCTTACCCTTCCGTTCTTTCAGCAATTGGCTTCATGGATGGTTAGCGCTGTAAAATATTGATTGAACAATGAATAGAAAGTCCAAATTCTAACTGGCCACTTTAATTGTTGGAATTCCAAAATTTTTTTTAGTCTTTTCAATTTTTATTTGATTTATTTATATGTACTAATTTTTATATATTTTAGGTCTTGTGACTATAGATCTGGGTTCATTTATTAGTATTCATATATTATTTGGCTTTACATTAACTATTTATATGATGCTTGAAATTAAGGTTTTTGCAAAAGATTTACAAAATTGTACCTTTGTTTTCTGTAAGAACATAATGTTTTGACTTATAATCTTGACTTTCTTTAAGCAATCCTCCTTAAAAAAATTTATAAGTAGTCAATGATATATAGTTTACTACTTACCTGAAAATTTAACTATCAGTTTGGGAGAATAAATTGGCTTGTAGGTATTGTCTAAATCAACAGAACAGTAATAATATCCTTGAAATTCAGATACATTTTCCATTCTAAACGGTGATGTCAAATTCAACTGTAAACGCTGCTCAGAAGCTGCTGAATATCGGATAACAGTTTCTGTGTAAATGACAGCACCATCTTTCAACCAAATCATACTGTCATATACAAACCAACCGCTAGGTACACACTGTAAATCCACTTTATAAGCGCCACCGGATTCATCTTCCTGTACACTTGTCCTGTCTTCTACATAAACAACAGTGGGATCTGTTAGAAATAAAAGTAAAATACAATTAGATGATATTTGGATGAATTAACCCTCGAATGGAAACCTGTGGTCATGGTGACTTCAACCCAACTCAAACTAATATCCTGCCGCTTCAGTGAGAGGAAGAATCCCTTACCCTAGTCATGCTATCTGCAGACCTTCAGTCAGCTACCCAGATAGCAATTTTAGTTTGCAGCAAATTTGCAGCAGACTTGGACTGAAAATCTGCAAGCTTACAGCAAATTTGTCACGACAAGAGTGCAAGTATGAAACAAGTTTGCAGCAAGTTAACGCAAACTTCGAAGTCACCATGGGACGAACTTGCAGCAAATTTGCAGCAGACTTGCACTACAAACTCATTGCAAAAACAGAGTACGAACACAACCCGGGATAGAATTCGCGACCTACCGGTTCGGAAGCTGACGCGGTAACCACTCGGCCAGTTAAACTCTGAGAGGAGAAGATAGATTCCGCTAATACACCGTTCGATTCGATTCGTATACGATTTATTTTAAACTATTTTCTTGATTTCATTAATTTTTTCAGTTGAGAATATGATTTGAAGTCAAAGAGAGTGCGATTTTCGCTAATAACTACGTTTTGCTAGTAGAATTAATTATGAAATTAGAGTTCAAAAGTAATTACTTTAAAATGGGACAAAATGTGTAAGTTATTATTTTTCAACAAACATTGACTGTTTTTTCGGTTTAATTTTGTTTATAAATGTTAAAATTTCAACATTAAGAAAAATGCGATATAGTTTTCTTTAAAGTAAAAACTTTTAGTAAAAAGACGGAAAATGTTTCAATTTTTTTTTCTGAAAAAGTTATTTTTTTTACAAATTATCATTGATTTATTGAATTAATAAAAAGAAGCACGGTCTAGGAGATGCTATTAAAAATCGTATGTTTTTTTTTAAACAGAGACAAAGATAATTATCTCTTTATACTATCTTTGCATCAAGCTTGTTTTGCAAATTTGCATTGCAAAGGAGTGGCGCTATTTGTCACGGTGAACTTGCAGCAGACTTGCAATGCAAGGAAGATGGCGCTAGTTGTCACGGCGAATTTGCTACAAGTTCGGTTCAAGTTTGACGCGCCAAATTTTTATGACAAGGTAATATCAAGTCAAAATCAAACTTGCTGCAAACGTACGTGCTATCTGAGTAAGAACCAGCCATCGTCCATATATTTTATGGACGATGGCTGGTTCCTCCTGGAATGGAAACTTGTGGTCATGGTGACTTCAACCTAACTCAAACTGATATCCTGCCACTGCAGTGAGAGGCAAAAAACCCTTCCCCTTGTTATGCTGTCTGCAGAATTTCAGTCAGCTAAGAACCAGCCATCGTCCATGTATTTTATGCAGTCTCAAGTTCAGTAGGTAGTTTTGTAAGTAGTAGTTTACTGTGTGATTGAAATCCACACCCCACCCATATGAGTCAAGTTGGATTAATGGAAAAGTTTTAAATTCTAAGGGTCGATAAAAGAAATTTTTATTGACATATTAAAACAACAAAGTGAGTGTTCCATTCATATTGCAATATTTATTAGTATAATCAAAAATTAAAATGAATGTATTTGTATAAAAATAATTATTTTAAAAATTAAAATGTTTTTTCATTTCTTTATTCATAAAATTTATCAACCCATTTAGATTTAACTAGTCTTAGAGCAGGATTCAGACTGACTCCTTTTTCCATCGAAATACCAGAGATGCAAATTTTTCCAATCCAGGGTTAATGAAAGCTGACATGCATAGAGAGACATCGGACACTTTATAAATTCTTTTCAAGAAACGTGGTTGATCAGATGAATTGGGTTTACGTTTGATCTCGCAGATGGCTTCTAGCCATGGAATTAAAAAATGTTATTGGATAGTGAGTGTGTCTGCTACTTAAAACTCTGCAAAACTAGGATTGTAGTATATAATAAAATGATCCAAGATTTGAACGATGTATTTTCAAAACACTACTTTAAAATTAAACCTCGTTACTTTTGTATATAAGCTAAGGTAAATTGAGATAATCTGTTATTTTGCTTATTTACCGGCTCTTCAGCCGTTTGTTATGCATAATCACCTTGGTAATTATGCATCATGAACGATTATCCACATTGACTATAATATATATATATTACGTTATATTCGCATAAGAAAATGTCCTCAACAAGCAGCCTTGTTAAAATTTTCATACTTTAACGTAATTTATAGATACCTAATGTTTAAGTTTCAGATAACTAAGGTTAACTAAATAATGTTTTATGTCCACTTAGGATTAGGATTTATAGCACAGAAATGGAGATTCTACGCTGATTCAACCAAGAGAAGTTTGAAAAATGTCTTGCTTCTTAATGGTTACATTTTAATTTTCAGTCCAGTAACTCATTTTGTCCATCTTAAAGAACAATATAGTGAGAGGCTACTGAAAATTCAAACTGCCATGATCACGAAGGGATGATTTGTAGTGATTTACGTACATGTTGTTGGGAGATCAAAGTGGTTATACCAAGTTCCCTTCGCATAATTCGAATTGGACATTTGAGATAGAAAGAAACACTTTACATGCCGAGAAACCCTGTAGAAAAACACTAATGGCATGTTTGAATAATTATTTTAGAAACAAATATATAGGTCATCATGAAGCGACAGAAGTTATTGGGACTGATTGCAAATAGGAATATAAGCGTTGGCTTTAATGTTTTTCTCGAAAATGTGAAAGTTGCAGTAGTATTTATGCTACAGTAGGCTAGTGTACTAGTGTGGAGTATAAAAGTAATAGTCTGCTGTATGAAAGAGACAGCGGAATATATTTTTAATCCAATAGATTTTTATTTCTTACAAGAGAGGGCACGACTTGGGAAATTCCATTCGGGATGAAACTTGGCATTTTAGTAGCAAAGCTTTAGGGCGTTCACCCATTAATCTTATAAAGTGCAATGGCCAGCCAATTCGGAGAAAATAGCCCTCAAACTTTGGGTACAGCTTATATACAAGCGTTATCACCAGTTAACGGCCAAATGGCTCGGTGTAAGCGACTTTCCATACTATCCGCATGTCAACGGTTTCAGTCACGAAAATATTCCTTTATTTTTCCCCAAAAATAAAGGAATATTTTTAATTAAAAAATATTAATTATTTTTATGAGAATAACTGTTCATTCTATGATACTTGAATTATAGTTAAAATTTGATTTATAACAGTAAAATAATTACCATAAACACATCTTTAATGTGTTAACTGATAATTATAATGATGCACATCGGGAAATATTTTTTGTTTAGTCTTTAATCACATTCATAAATTTAGAAATTCATTCTACATTTATTATAATTTTATTTATCTTTCGTTACTACATGCTTTCGTTACTTACATGCAGAACCGGAATGATAAAATTATCATGAAACATTGGCAATATATATTCACATCTTACATAATAAATGACGATTGTACCAGAAGAACAGAGTTTCTACTGTAGATTCTTTGCGATTCATCTTCACCCTCCGATTACTTACTTGTATACTTATTCATAGAATATTTTAGTATCCGTATCATGCTAATTTAATCAAAAACGATATGAAACATTTCAAAATCCAAGGTGAATAAGCATGCTTGTCCAGAGTTTCCTAAAGGTATGAGGAGTAGAATTATAGAAGAATTTCATAGATGGTAGGTAAATACAGTTACACATTCGATCTTCATTATTGAAATTTTGAAATACCATCGCCTACGCATTTATACTAGTATTTAAATCTGCTCTCTACCATTTACATCTATCAATTTGAAAAATATTATACCGTCCCAAAATGTATTCAACAACAGCTGCTCTCTTTTGTGTTTTCAAGATAAAGTAAAGAAATATTTGTAGATATAAAAACCCAATAATTTAAAAAACTTTTAAGATTACAATTTTTTAATTACAGCTGTATTACTTATCAAGATTGCAAAAATTATTTGTAATTATTTTACTGCTTAGCTTAAATTTTAACTATAATCAAGTATCACATTTGAGAGATTATTTGTGTAATAATAATTAGAATTAAAAACATTTCTTTAATTTTAAATATGTAAAAAATGACAGAAATGCAGGGAGAACGAATGACCAGTTGACCAAGAGGACAGAGACAGGCGCGCGACACTGAAGATTCATTTGCTCACTATCTATGATCATACTGGTATATAAAACTGATGCCCAAAGTTTGATGGATTATTCTCCCGAATTACTGCCATTGCATTTATTAGATTAATGGGTGAATTCGGACTAAAGTATGCTACAAATATGCCAAATTTCATCCCGAGACTGATTTTCTGCCTACGATTGTATTTTGTCATATGTTAGATGTGTTAAATTGATACCATGCCAAACTTGGTTGAAGATATGACGTCATAGGAAGAATGTTTTGCTATCAAGTTACACCGTGGAACATGAAATATATGAATGGACAGTCAATTCTTCGAAGCATTTTTTTGTAATATCTATTTTTTCTAATGCACAGCATATCAGGTAACAAAGATTTTATATTTATTGTTTTTGAGACGGCATGCGTGATTTGTTTTCTTGGGTTTTTTTACTACTTTGGATTGTCTTACTGGCTACATATCACAGGAATTTTCTCCAGAGCTAACTTTTTATATATTATCATCGTTGAATCTATGAGAATTCTGAAAAGTGCTCATCTCAAGTTGAGAATAATAAAAAAACAGCACACACATTTATTACATACAAAAATGTTGACATTTTTTTATTAAAAATTTGAGATCGATAAAATTAAGAAAATTGAGGCATTGGTAAAGCTCCTCACTTTATATCAACAAAATGATTACAATGAATGTTAGTGATTTCTTTCTTTTCATGTTAACTGAATCTTAACATCCTTATATAGGTATTCCATCTATTTTGAAGGATTTTCGCTTTGACTTACAGATTTTTTCACATAATAAATTGTTTCCAATATTTGAAACACTTCTTATTGCACTAAGAAAAGTCATATTCCTAAAAACTGCTTTTATTCTATTATTTTCTAACTTTTAGTCTTGAATATATTTCCTCAGATTCATTTAGCTAAAATCTGCAGTCCCAGAATCAGGATTGTCTCCAAAACCACTGACAAGATGAGATTCTTTCTCGATTTACTGAAGCTTAAAAAAAATTGATTGATTCAGCTAAAATTGGCATAGAAAATACGAAAATCTTATATAATCATAGAAAGAGACACAACCATGACAGAATTTTAGCATGCTATCACATGATGAATGAGGTAAAATCGAATTAAAAATCCCGTCCTTCATCAATTCAAAGCAAAGCAGCAGTTTAACCCTTTATACAGACCAAAACGGTTTCGGCGCCAGCAAATTTCCAACAACGGGAAGGCCGGTCTGAGGCGGTTGGCTTCTTGAGGGAGTGGTTCTACAGTTCGCTTAGAGATAAGCGCGATAGAGTCCAATTATTCTCACAGCCTGGCCCATTATCTGCTATAACAGGGTAGGCAAGATCTTCACCATTGGAAGTCACCATTCAATCTCAAAAGTCCTGCTTGTAAGGGGCTAAGAGGAAAAAGCGACTGCGATTAAGTTAAAAAAGTGTATTAAAATATTTTGCATAAGCGGTTCAAAGATTAGCGTCGCACTCTAACCCATTCTTGACTGTATGAGAAGCAAATGGAAGAAATTTATTTTTCATCAATTTCGAAGGAAGAAAATAACGTATAGCCTTTTCATGTAAATAACAACTGAGAATTACATAAAAAAGTAGCAAGTTATTAATAATGTCTTTGAATTACGATTGATCCCATTTCATATATGAACATCAAAGAAATGAAAAAATTAAATTTTTTTCAGCATAAATCTGAGCGGTCATACAATCTGAAATATTACGATTTCAAGCTGAAATATGAATCATAATTTAATTATAACGAATTCTTCATATCCAAAATAAAAATCATTTCAGCAGTGATTTCATGCCTTTATCAAATATTACTTAAACTTACAGAGACTCTTTGACGTCTTACATTTCACACATATGGAACGATGTTCTGGCAATGCGATTCATCAAGGATACTTATGAGGCAGGCGCCGTTAGGCCTCAGATTGATAGCATGGCAGACCGATCCATGTAAAATCCATGTTCACCAGTCAACGAAAGTCATGGACTCTCTCTTCTGGCAGACATGTTTCAAAGAGTCATCGCGAAACAGATTCATCCACCAAGAGCTGATACTAAAACATAAATTCAGAAGTTTAGTTTCAACGATTGAGATATAGATTGATTTAAAGAAGATTTTGTGAGTGAAATCTCTAACCTGTAAACGTTGCGCATTTGATGGATAATTTTAAAAAGTGCATCATAAGCCACAAGAAACTCTGATGCTTCTAAAATTTATGAATCGAAACAGGCCTTGTGAATTTTATCGGTCTATTAGCTTACTACTAAAAGTCTTCCAGGAAACGTTTCTATACTTATTTCAATTGTGTTTCAAGGTTTTGAAATTATATTTGATGACTGGATTCAAATGGAAGGCAAGATTGTCCATATCACTGGTGCCATTGCTACGGAATTTAAATGCAAGTGAAATAAATCAGTAAAACAGTTCCGAAAATTGGCAGGTACTTTTAATGACTTCCCAGAAAAGTTTCGTTACATGTCTTAATGCATAGTATAAAGGGATAGACCCAATTAAACCAGAGAAAACGCAGGTTTCTATCTTTCCCCGAAGATCCGTTCATAAACCCTCTATAACAGTGGCTTGAAAGTCTTTCTTTACTTGTTACCAACGCATTTTACCTTGAATACCATTGGTTACCGAAAACGCGTCATGTACTGAAAAAAAAACTTCCAAATATTCACATAATATATATATTTTTATTTTTCAGATCAAGAAATACCGTAGGTACAATGCACATTAAGAATATATAACAACTATACAGAACGTAGTGAGGAAATGAATGCCCTGATTTTAAAGCTTTATAATGTAACAGCTATTTTACTGTGATGAATTTGAAAGATGTATAAGAAGGTTAATGCATTCACATTGAGGGTAGATGGAGGACCCGTGTGGGGTGTGATATGTCTTCTTTATCCCATGTCCCATCAGCTGTTTTCATGCTGTAACAGGCACAGACACATTGGTGAGTCTGTCTGTATGCCTATTCTTGTAAATCTCAGAAAAGTAATCCAAAACGCATTAAAGAAACATTTTTTCCCATATGGTCTGCATAATATTTCACTCTCCCCATTTTGCTTCTCTGTATCGATCATTGTCCGATCGTCAAAGGATTAACTGAAAGCGTCAGACGAGATAACTCAAGAAACTCAATAAGCTGGAGAATGAATTTCTGACATCATTACTCCAGATGAACTCAATAGAGTATTGGACCTGGGGTAGAATTTTGGTGCTTGAGGAAAATGTATTGTTCCAAATAATACCTGATTTCAGTCCCCTATACGACAAAGCTAAAGCCAAAATGTATCAAAGAGTAAAGTATCCGATAGGGAGAAAGCTCCAGCGCGTTGTAAAGCACCACCAATCCTCTACCTAAAACAACATTATAATGACACAAGGATGAAAAATAAAAACATTAATATTTTATTTCTTTTCATAACAAAAAATATTATTATACAGGGTGCTGTATGCAACAGAGTAGTTTCTAAGTTTATTTGAAAGATTTACGTATATGAAGATTTAATGCATTTTTCAAGTTCAAGATACAGTCGACAGGTAAATAATTATTGAAGAATTTAGATTTATTATTGTACCATCATCAGCGGGCACATACTGCAGGAATGTTTGGCATGAAATGCTTGATGTTATGGAAGACCTTTGAATACTTGCTATGCTTAGCGTTCCAAAGTGGCAATGAATACATTGTAATGAGAGTACAGGAAAGTAGTGGTCAGTGAAAATTCGTACTGACGTTTTTTTTTTAACTTTTTTCATCATAGATTTAAATTGAACAAAACTGTTAGAAAAGAATTTTTTTTGGTTTCAGAGGTATGCCGCCCTAAGATAAGCGCAGTAAAGGGAAGCTAAAGATGCTGCTGAATTAGCAAGACCT